>ML877325.1:6456-17915 GCA_009831015.1 Picea engelmannii | reverse complement strand
TTACTTCAATGTGGTGTAGCTCTGACTGTAATTGTGCTTTCTTATCCCTGTGCCAGAGTACCACAACTTGCTTTAAATTCTTCAGTTTTGCACACAGTATTTGAATAGAGGAAGGGTCCGACCAATTTCCCATAGAAAGCCACATCTACTTTATAAGGGAGGTAAAATCCAGATCCTTGATCCATGAAGTATTGAATTTAAAAGGTGGAGGAAATCCATGGGAGTAAGATTCCAATTGTAAGCATATCGGATTATGGTCCAAAATGATAGAATTTATAATCCATGATCTGATCTTACTATTGTTGCCAATAAGAGAATCATCAAGAAGAAAATGATCTAGTCTTTTCGAAATACCAGTAGTACCTGCTCTCCCATTCCTCCAAGTAGGAGTTATTTTAGTCGGCTGAATATCCACTAAACCGGAAGACCATATGAGGCTAGTAAAGAAGTTTGCAAGAGGGTCACTTCTGACCAATTCTCCCCACACCTCCCTCGTAGAAAGGGTGAAATTGTGGTCACCACCCACAATAATACCTTTTTCTCTTGATAATCCAGATTGAATAATAGGTTTCCAAAAAAGTTCCCTATCTTTATATGGAGCGTAACAATTGAACAATTTCACTTTATTCGTGGACTGTTTGAACTTGCCTTCTAGATAAATACATGTAGAGGTGCTAAAAGCACAAAGCTCAACATATGTTGGGTTCCAACCACTCAGCAAGCCACCCGATCGTCCATAAGGATCCAAAGCCACAACATTCCACGAAGGAAAACATTGGAGGAAAAAACATTTATCTTTGTCACCGATCACTAAATTTTCTTGAAGAAAAATGATGTCAGGGTTGATCTGATTCAAAAGTGCTTTGAGGGATGCAAGTTTTAAGGGTCCCCCAAACCCGATATTGAAGGATAAGATAATAATAAGGAAACCTAGGAGGTCAGTTGGCTTGCTCTAAGGGCCAGAATGGAGATCCTATCTGGATAAGGTTCCAGGGAAAGGGGTATAACCACGGTCTGTGAACTGTCATGAACTAGAATAATAGGGGACAACTCACCAAAAGGTGCCAAACCACCCTCAGTGGCTCAAGGGGGAACCTTAGGAATGCGGGATCTGGTCTTTTTACGGATGGTAACATTGGATCGATTTGAAGCAGAAGGTAGTAGAGTAGTTTGGTTAGAAACGGGAACGGGCAAGGGGGATAAGGACTCTACATTCTTGGGGAAGTGGTTAATAGTGTCAAAAGACAGGCCAAAAATGGTTATGTTATCAGCATTCGGTCTAAGGATAGGATCCAGAACAGTACAATCACCACCTGTGGAATTCTCCATAACATCTATAACTTTTTTAGGAATAGAAATAGAACATCCGCCTATCAGCAGACTTCTATCATTTGAGGAAACCTTCTCAGGACCTAATAAAAAAGAGGGTGAAACTTCAGATGGAACAAAAACAATGGGGGGATTCGGTTGGGTATCCCCGGGGCTATCATGGACTAATTATGCGGATCTCAAAACATGACAAACATTTGATTTATCAAATTTTTTCATTAGCAGGTTCCAAAAATCTCTGAAAATATCTAACACCCACCTTTCATTACATTTTAAATAATCAAGCTCGTCCGAGGATAGTTTGTTGAAGAATGAAGGGAAAAAGAAATGCATCTTACCTAAGAAGGATCCACTGTCGAAGGGACCCAAACCAATACCTTCATCTTGTTCAAAATATGACAAAGTTTGACCAGTGCTTTGTGTGTGCTCCCTAGATAACAAACATTTAGATTTTAGATGGCATGTTTGCCAACAAGAGTGGCATCGAAAGGGTTCCTTCCAAAAGTCCACAGCTTGAAAGAGATGTGAATCCCCGATGGTGAGGTCGATAATATCTGGCAAACCTCTATCCAAGTCTAATTCAACCAGTACCCAAGCAAGCCTTTTAGTATTCCAGCGGAGTGATTGCTCGTCAAAAAAGATGAATTTTCCAACAGAATTTGCAACTACCTCGAAGATTCTGACGGACCAGAATTTGATTGGAAAGTTGGGCAGTAGCATCCATAAACTCGTTTTTGTGAAATTTTCTAGGAGTGGGTTGAAATCGGGGTACCATCCTTTTAACATCAGAATGCCTCTTCCAATGATCAACGGAGAGCCCAAAATTCTCAGTAGATCACATTTAGAAAGAAAATGGAAAACCAACCAGTGGTTCAACAATAAACTAAACCTAGGACAGTATCCTAAAAGAGGTATCTAGAATCTTAAAATCCTTTCAGACAGTTGAATCATGTTCATCTTGGAAGAGTAAAACTTACTGACAAGCGCTTTCTCTGAAAGGCCAATCACCCTATCCATAGTTATGTCACGGCTGAGGACACAAATTGGTTTACCCTCGTGCACCTTCCAACACTTTTGTTTGCGGTTTAACCGATCCGAGCTACCTATAGCCCTATTATGTCCTGCACCATTACCATGAAGATGTGAGTTTTGAGTAGTAGAGTTCGACGGAGGAATCCAAAACAGGGTGAAGGGTCGGGTATAGGAGGAACTAATGAGCAACCTTCTTGAAAGGATCCTCTTTTGAGACGATTTGCATCAAGGCTCGTGTTATGCACGTGATGAGAGCCAGGTGGATAGTTTTTGCTAACATCAAGGGGCACCTGTCGTGCTTTTGTAGTAGACTTTACTGCAGAAGTAAAGTCTCTGTCGTCATCTGGAGTGTGTTGTCGGGAAGGAGAGGAGGACTTAACTGTGAGCAAGAGATCTGACACTGGAGAAACCACCACTTGTCGCTGACATCTGTACAATAATCTATAGGTCTCGTCTGCCAAAAAAATTACCATCATTTGCCTACAGTTCATCCTCGTCAGCCCAAAAGAGATCGACTTGTGAAGCCATCTAGACCTATAAACTCTCCACATTGGCTAGTACTACTAAAGAGCCAAAAAAACATATAAGTTCACTATGAAAACCTCTAACCTATGACTCGCTAGACCACTAATCAGACCATTGCAGAAAACCTAGGAGTCTGCAAAAACCCTAACCTCTCCAACCATCCAACAACCATCATTTCAAAAAAAAAAAAAAACCCTAACCTCTCCGACCATCCAACAACCATCATTTCAAAAAAAAAAAAATTCAATCTTCCGTGACTTTCGCATTCCATTTTTCCAATTCAATCTTTCACATTTTCCGTGACTTTCGCAAGTGTTTGCAATAAGGTGGCTTTCTTGCTCTCCATGTCCAATTCAATCTTTCACATCATTCATGACTTCCGCAAGTCTTTGCAATAAGGTAACTTTCTTAGTGTCTGTGTCCAATATGGCTATTTCTCTTTCTCCTTCGTCAACACGGCCCACTCTCTTTGTTTTATAGCCCTTCCTCTTTTTCAGTTCAATCTTAGCATCTTCCATGACATTACAAAGTCTTTGCAATACAGTGACTCTCATGCCCTCCGTGTCAGACGCAGGAGGGCGATTTCTCTTTCTCCTTGGTCAAGGTCAATAAGGCCATTGTACTATTGCATTTCAGTTTTTCCAATTCGCTCTGGTATCTTTCATGGCTTCTACAAGTCCGTGTCAGACGCAGGAGGGCGATTTCTCTTTGTGTCAGACGCAGGAGGGCTTCATGGCTTCTACAAGTCTTTGCAATACGGTGACTTTCCTTTTTTTTCCAAAAAAAATTCCTCAAATTTATATAGTGTATAAATTCTTTTACATAAAGATGCAACAGTGAGCTATGGGCAGCACGCACTTGCAATTTGGTCTGTACAGGACTATATTCGGCAAGACAAAAAGATCCGGGGGGATCAAAACTGAGAAATAAATCAAGACTTTAGAAGACAGCCTATATCAGATTCCTGAAGAATCAGTTCTGTGGTACTGGCAACCGGCAACATCATTCAAAAACATTAATAGAAGTAATGGGACTCTCGATTCCTCTATCACTGTGATAGACCGAGAGCCTCCCAATTACTTCAATTAGTGCTCTCTTAGAGAGAGCATCAGCAGCACTATTGTGTGAGCGGGGAACGTGGCTATAGTTGATGATGGAGAAACTAGGAGTGAGATCTCTCACTTTTCGCATCCAGCTTTCTAAATGAGTGGAGTGGAGCTGACTCTTATTTGATATCCAATCAATAATGACATGTGAGTCGCCCAGGATGTGGATATGGTCGATAGACCATAAGGAAACGAGAGTGAGCGTGGCCCATAAGCCCATGAGCTCTGCTTTTGTATTTGTCCCTGATCCACAATTTATGAACCAATTAGTGATTCTTGATGGGTGAGTTTTGAAGGTGCCACCTGCCCCGCAGATCGATCCACTTGACTGTGCAGCACTGTCAAAGAAAGCGATGGTATGTCCTGCAACCAATTCAAAAGAAATGTCTCGGCGTGGGGAGCACTTGACAGTGGGCGGATGCCATCTGAAGGAGACCAAAATCTTGTTTAAAACCAATGGCAGGGAGGGCCGACCATCCTCAAAAATCACACGGTTTCTTTCTAACCAAAGAATCCAGCATATATGAGCGGTCAGACTAGGAGGGGCCGCTTTACAAGAGGACCATCTGGAAAAACAATTGGATATGGAGGAGCCGCACCAGTCGAATGAAATGGAAAAATGTTTTAATGTATGGCACCATACCTCAGAGGTAAATGGGCACTGGATCAAGAGATGAGTGGGATTCTCGGGGGCCTTTTTGCAGAGAGGACAATAACTCGGCCCCTCCCAACCCCTCCGTTGTAGCGCGTCCCATGTAAGGATTCGTTCTTTACTAGCAAGCCAGGAAAATAACTTAAGTTTGAGGGGCACTTTCCAAGTCCAGAGTTGCTTGATCCACAACAATTCAATGATTGTGTTATGCTGGGACAGAATGGCTGTATAAATGTTTTTTACTGATATGACACCAGTAGCATCACCGCCAGCCCACACTAATCCATCTGGATCAGCATTAAGATAAATCCCAGCACTTTTAAGTGAAGTGGTGTATCGGGTCCACTCCGAGGCTAGTGGATCACTGAGGGAGAGCTCGCTGCAATCCTTCCATGCGTCTGGCAGTGGGGACGCACCAGTCAATAGTCGGACCTGGTTGAGAGTAGTAATGCCGAGGGTCTGTAGATGGAGTCTCAGCGAGGGTGAAAGGATAGAACGCTCCCCCAGCCCCTGTATCATATCCCTTCCAATTTTTATATCCTTACCCTCACCAGGTCTCCATCTGAGCCAGTGGAGAATAACTTGAGAAGCTGCCACCAGTCCTTTCCAGAATGGAGAGGCTCTCTTTTGTTGGAAGGTAGGCCTACGAAGCCAATGGATGAGCGGCTTAGAGTCTAGATATTTGTCAAATATGATTTGATGCCAGATAATGTTATGTGAGACAGCTCTCCAGAAATTGCTAGCCAGGAGTGCCTCATTGAAGGTGGAGAGATTTTTGAGGCCCCAACCCCCTGCCCACCGAGGTTGAGCCAGGGTCTGCCAGCTACAGAGGTGAAGACGTTGTAAGTCGGCATGACCTCCCCACAGGAAGTTGAAAGATAATCTACGAAGAGTAGTAATAATCTTTGAGGGTATCCTCTCCAGCATCATCCAGTAGACGGCCAGACTCTCGAGAACTGATTTGACCAGGATAAGCCGTCCTCCCAGTGACAGCGATTTGTTGCACCAGAATCCGATTTTTTTTTTGAAGGTGGCCACCAGCCAATCCCAGTCCCCCGGGGAAGTGCATCCCATCTTCATCCGGAAGCCTAAATATACGAAACCCTCGCTTAGGTTCTTAAAAGTGAGAGGGATGGAAGCTTTTAGATGGAGGAGTCCAGAATCAGTAAGTCCCCAGTAGTGGATTGAGGACTTGGAAAGGTTGATGGTTAAACCAGAGACTGCGCTAAAGCGTTGGAGCACCTCAAGTATAATCTGCCATTCCTCAGGATCGACCTTTGACAGTAAAAGTACATCATCGACAAACATCAAATGGACTAACTTAATGTGGTTTGATACCTTAATTCCTGAAATTTGATGCTCGGCAAAGCAATTGGAAAGTAGAATGCTAAGGGCTTCCATAATCAATAAGAAGAGATACGGGGAAAGAGGACATCCCTGTCGGAGTCCCCTTTCGCTTTTGAAGAAGTTGGACGGTTCTCCATTGATCAACACTGCGATATTGGCGCTTGTAACGCAGGAAAGAGTCCAAGTAATAAATAAATCCCCGAAGCCCACAGCGTGGAGGATGAGTCTCAAGAAATCCCAGTCCACACAGTCAAAGGCTTTTTTGAGGTCCAGTTTCATAACCAACGCCTTTAAATTTTTCTGCTTGATGTTGTGTAAGCATTCATGGGCTGTACCTATTGCATTCTGAATTCGCCTGCCTTTCAAAAAACCCAATTGTTCCGCAAAGAGACTCCTTCCAAGGAATGGCTTGATTCTGTTTGAGATTACCTTGGAGATAATCTTGTAGATGAGGTTGCAAAGTGAAATCGGATGGAAGTCGTTGAAAGAGATAGGGCTGCCATCTTTTGGTATCAAAACCAGGAACGTAGAATTAATACCCCCAACAATCTTACCAGTGATACGGGTGTCCTCGACCATTTGAAGGAGTTCTTCGCCTATCAGATCAAAGAAGAAACAAAAGAATTCAGAAGTCCAGCCGTCTGGCCCTGGGCTTCTCTCAGTTTTGAAGTGTGAGAGTATATCTTTGATCTCTATAAGAGTGATAGGCTTGTAGAGTGCCTCGGCTTCAGCAGCGGAGACTATACGAGGGAAAAGACAGGCAGTCGATCCTTTATCCCTAAGATTGTGCGAGCTGGTGTCTTTGAACAGTTGTGAGAAATGAGAAACAACTTCCTCCTTTAAGGCGTCCTGTCCCTGTATATCTATCCCACCGCTTTTAATAGAACAGATCCTTTTTTTTTTGCCGGTTGTAACTGGCGACATTGTGGAAGTACTTGGTGTTTGCGTCACCACTCTTGAGCCATGTTGCTCGGCTTCGAAGACGCCAAGCTATTTCCTCAGATCGTAATAGGGACGCTCTGTTGTCTTCAAGACTTTTGAGTCTGTCCGACTCTTCCAATGACCATGCAATAGTAATAGATTTATGGGTGAGGTAGGAAATATCCGTCTCCAGCGAATGCAATTGGGACTGGTCCTCAATTAATTTACGATGAAACCAAGCCTTTGATTTAGTCTTGAGGACCTTGAGTTTCCACACTAATCTGCGCTGTGGATTAAACTCAGTGGTGAAAATCGGGTCCGTCCAGACTGAGTGGACAAGTTCATGATAAACCGCCGATGAGAGCCAGGAATGATTGAATTTGAAAGGAGAATACCTGGACGGTTCAGTAAGTCTCAGTTGGAGGATTACCGGGGCGTGATCTGAGAAGAAGGGGAACTCTATCCTCGATGAAGTAAGTCTCGAGGAAGCCAATAATCTGTCAGCCACAAGGAAGCGATCTAGTCTCCTTGCAATAGCATTCTGGCCAGTCCTACCGTTTCGCCAAGTAGGGGATAAAACGGTTGGTCTGATGTCAATAAGGTTGTTTGTTGCGAAAATTTCTTTGAAATGAGCTCCATTTGTTTCCGGCAAGTGGACTCCACCCCAGGATTCATCAGCCTCAAGGAATATGTTCAGATCCCCACCAACGATGAGGTTTGTCAAAGAGAGGATGCCACTATCTGCCAACTGTGCCCAGAAAGACGATTTATCCAAACAAGGTCCGTAGACGTTGAGTAATGTCAGCTCCAGATTTGTTTCTAAGTAGTGGCCTTGTAACAGCAATCCCCCACAAGACAGGGAGGGACTCAGCTCAAAGAGGCTGGGGTCCCAAGCCACCAACAGTCCCCCGGAAGTGCCTAATGAGCTCACTGCTACTGAATACCATGAAGGACGGAATAGGTGAATAAATTCTCTTGCTTTATAGTCGGTTGTAAGTGTCTCTTGAAGAAATATGAGATCTGGCTTAGTTTTCAACAACAATCTTCGGAAGGAGGCCTTCTTAAGGGTGCCTCCGATCCCCCTTATGTTCAAGGAGAGCACGATCATTACTTTGATCGTGCCAAGGCCTTCATAGCTCTAAGGGCCTTGCCTTCCAGCGTGGGCAAGTCAGTGTCAGTCTGTTGAGAGTTTTGAGCCTCCTTTTTATTTCTGGAGCTTCATGTTTGAAGAGGAGATATTTCAGATGCAATACCCCGTGACCAAGCATAGGTCTTGGTCTCCATTTGTTTAGTGTTTGATGTGCCAGCTTCAGATGCCGAAGCTATGAATTCCCTGCCACGAAAAACAGGAAGTTGCAAGGTGGATCTCGGAAACAGTGAAGTGGGGGGAGATGGGCTAAGTGCGGCCAGGAGCCCATGTTCTTCTTCTTCCGACTGACTATATCCTGGAAGCATTTGTGAGGCGGAGGGGTTGAAATGCAAGGTCGGGGAGGTAGGGGTGGCGAGGGAAGGGTCCTGTGGAGAGTCGGAGGTCAGTTTAGTATCATCCAATGGCTGGGTAGTGCAGTGGGTTGGGGCGTTTGCTTCTAGTATGGTGGGTGCAGTCAATACTAGTGGGTCGGATTGAGGAGGGGTAGTTTCTGCACGGGATAAGGGGGAAAGCCAACTGTAACAGTTTATAGCCTCTTTTTCAGCAGTCGAAAGGGTGTGAAAGAGGGAAGGGCATAGTAGCCTTAGTTTTTGAATCGATAAATCTGTATGCTCTGGTGAGGGAGGATAGGAAGCAGGGTTCGAGTCCAAGAAAGCAAGGGAAGGGTCGGCCTCAAGGTATTCAGGAGGGTTCAGATTGAGCTCCTCCTCTTCAGCACAGTCAAGAGTAGACTTACCAGGACAAGTTCTCCGGAGATGGCCTGTTGCTATGCATAGGTTGCAGCGAAAAGGAAGCCCCGGGTAGTCTAGGGGTTGTTGATGAGTACGACCTCGCCAAAGTATGTCCAGCTTTTCCGGGAGACCTGCTGTGATATCTATTGCAACCAGAATCTTGCCCATTTTTCTTGAAGGGCTGCTTAAAGACTGAGCATCGAGGGATATGAACTGGCCAAGAGCGTTGCCAATAGCTCTTAAAGATCCTTCATTCCAGAGATGTAAAGGTAGGCCCGGGAGAAGGACCCATAGATGTCTATGTTGGAAATAATCGGAATCAGGGTTGAAAGCCAGTGGCCACCTCTTCAGCATAATACTACTACCCCCATAGGTCCAAAAAGAGGATAATAACAGTGACGCATCATCAGGCTTTTTGCAGATGAAACATAGCCAACCTTTCTTGAGGAAGAGGACCTCCGGAGAGTAACCTAGAATAGGTAGCCACGATAACTTTATCCACTCCTCCAGTCACTGACTGCTTAAACTCTTATATGACACACGACCCACTAGTGCGCTGGTAGACATTCTACAAAGGTCCTCCAGGCCCACGTCGTCGCCCAGCACTAAACGCTTTGTTTTCTTGGAAGCTTTCCACACCTTTCGGCTGTGTGGAGCTCTAAAGGTAGGAGAAGTGACTTTTTGGGTGTCCAGGAGGGTAGATCGGGAAAGAGGAGGTCTGTTTGGAGCAGTGTATCCTTCGGGAGGGACTGGTGTTAGGGGGGACACGGCGGGAACAGTAGAAGCAGAAGGGCGATTTAAAAAGGGAGACTGACATTTTGATATAGAATCTACTTTTTCGAATAATCCTTCCTGTTTCCAGATTATTTCATCAGAGGGATTCATCAGTAAGTCCGTCATGTTAACCAAATGGAAGACACGGGGGCGAGATCAGGGTCCCTCGAAAAAGTCAAGGCAGCAGGACCGAGTTAGTGGAAGGAGAGCGACAGTGGGTTTGTCAGGTTGTAGGAGTAATCATGGGGTTCAGTCTGGGGAAGGTAAGAACAGTAGTTCAATAGCTGGACTATATGACAATAGACAGGGCCACCCTGACCACCACAAACGCTGTCTGTTCTGTTTAAAAGACTGGATGCTAAAACAGTAGATTAATAGCTGGACAATGAGACAAAAAAGACAGGCCACCCGGACCACCACAAGCGCTGTCTGTTTCTGTTTATCAGTCTGGAGGCTAAAAACAAAAGGGTCAGAGATAACGCCAGCACGGAAGGGGTAGTCCAGCCAATCGGAATGTAAAAACCATAACCAGATAACACTGGACTAAGAGGGTCACCCAGAAAAGGTCTGAGCACTCAATGGATCAGGAGGGAGGACGAAGGGGGACCAGTAACTCCTGGTTCGCAAGGTCGCCCGCCATCGCCAAGTTCAAATTTTTTCAACTTCACATGTGTTACTTACGCATTACGGCGATTTCCCTTTTTCCAATTCAATCTTGAATCTTCCATGACTTTCATAACCTCCGCGTCCAACGCATTCCGGCGATTTTCCTTTTTCCAATTCAATCTTCTATATTTATTTACATCACTGCGAGCAGAATTCACAAGCTCTGAAAGGACGTTTGAGTGCTTGTGTGCTTAGGACTGAGAGAGAGAGAAATGAGTTATAAAGTTGTTCTTCTCGTGACGATGCTTGTGTGCTTTGTCAATTATTCCCCTACTCATTCGGAAGATGGTTTATATGATGATGATCGCACAGCCACTGGATTAACTTCTCTTCAGCCTCATTCTCGTTCTGAAGATTTTGTTTCGAATGGACGTAATATGCTGGAGAAAGGTCATCAATTCCCACTATGGATGGACGTGCAGGCTCTTTTGTCTTTTAAAAAAGATATCAGAGATCCAGACAAAAGAGCCTGCACGTCCATCCATAGTGGGAATTGATGATCTTTCTCCAGCATATTACGTACCCAGTTCGATTCCCTGACCGTCGCCGAGGATCTGGTTGAGGACGTGGACCGTTTTCTTGCAGTCATGGACGCTATTTCTAACCGTGATTTTCTAAGAAGTGCGAAGCCTCCTCCGTCGGCTTCCAAATGGGAGGAGCTGCCGTGGCTGAAGGCCAAGGGTTATTACAGCCTCACTGCTTTCGTGGCCAACAAGCTGGAGCTCTCGCTAGGGCTCTCGTGGCTTCATTCTCACGGCAAGAAACGGAGTTCCAGGATGAATTAATATATGCTTCACTGTTACCCCTGGAGGGGCTGGTGTTGACATGCATTTGGGGGCTTCTATAAGCTCTAATGACTGGAAAGGCCACGGTTCTGCGGGATCTTCGCTTAAATGGGCCTTGATTCGTAGTTTTAAGGGCAGGGCGGCAAAGGAGGAGGAGGTTCTAGAAAGCTCTAGAAATTTTGGCGGACAGGCGGAAGATGATCTGCGGAGGGGCGGAAGGGGAGGTGGTGGCGGCAGCAGCAGCAGCAACAACATCTGGAGCGCCACCACCACCTCTCGATTGGAAATTCTCTCAGGGCTTCGGCGAACGCGCAGCTGGAGAAGATGTACAAGAGGGTATGTAAATTTCTAATTTTTTCTTTCTGGGTCTTGTTTGGTTTATCAATACACCCCCATTTTTAGTCAAAAATACGTGCGAAGGATATGGATGTCATAATTTTT
>ML877324.1:18015-34762 GCA_009831015.1 Picea engelmannii | reverse complement strand
CCCCCCAACTACCTCTTTATCTACCTTACAATTATCCTCTTTTGATTCATATTCATCTTCAAAATTACCAATTTCCAAAAATTCATAAATTTCCTAATTCTTTAACTCTATCATGTAGGTAGTATCTGCATAAAAGGATGCATTTGGGTTATGTTGTTCACTATGTTCCTAATCCTTAGGGTATTCAATCCTCATTTTCTTCCCTTTTTCCTTAGGCTCAATAGATTTAACCTATTTTTCTTTTCCCTTTATCATCACCTTCCCTGCAAATAGTTGAATTCAAAAGGAAATTACTCCAAACCATTAAACGATATTTGAATAAATTAACCAACACTGAAAAGAAGCCATAAAAAATTCTTACGAGAGAAATTAAATCCCGAACTAAATTCTAGCTTATCTCAACAATTAACATAGTTCAAGTAGTATTCCAATGTAAGGGTAATCTACTGACTAGAGTTCAAGAGTGTAGACCAACAATTTTCTCGTGGATATGAATGAGTTTTAATTGTTAGATATTTTGAAGTGACGAACATCAATTTTGATATATCTCACATATGGAGAATTAATGTCAAAATTTAAAAATTGTTTTCACTCTGTATTTAATAAGTGACCAGAGGGAAAACCATACTTAATCGTTTATTGCATGAAAATATATATGAGCATGTAGATATATTTGGGACAAAGCCAATGTAACCTCTCAACTCAACCCATATCCGGATATAACCCCCTTTTACAAATAAATATGGAAATACAAAGGTTAGGCATGGATTATCTATCATATGTTTTAGATATGGATACAATTAGAAAATATGTTTAGAAAATGTATTCGATATCTAGGTATCTGGAAAATCGTAGAGAAGTACTTTATCAAAACACTTGGATGTGGATATAAGATTTTAAATCGCAATAAATAAATGCATCTAGTATCATGGAGTTAACAAGGAGAATGTTTAACAATGGATCCAGATTCGGATGAGTTTTGGATCAGCTAGCGCCTTAATGTATTCGGAATCCAAATGCTAACTATCAAAAGATACTCATGATTTCATATGTATTTTGATAGATTTGAACAAAACCCAAAAAATGAATATTGAATTACTTAAATATCGTGCTGTGAATTTTGCTAAGTTTCTTGAAAAGATATTTCGATATCCGACATATGATTATGAATGAAAAAACTTTACTTATGAAAGCTTCAAATAATAGATGCAACTTTGAAATCGAGAGATTGGTTAAGTCTGGATGCAGATAAAAGGCATATGGATATCCATGATATGTAATATTCAGTAATTACTCTCTTGTGATTATCCCGGATAAAAAATAAATCATTTCTAAAGATAACTCATATTTTTTAATCAGATTTTTATCAATCAAAACATTTCCTTCCTTTATTGTAATAGGCTACAAATTGAACTCCCATAACAAAAAACAATAAAGCAAAACTTGGTCTTTTGAAATAAACTTAAATCCATGGATACAAGTAAAACATAAAACCATATTAACCAAAGATGAAAATTATATAAAATAAACTATAAAATGAAGAAAAAATTGAAAATTTTGGGAGAGGCCTCATTATTCAAACAAATAATGAGGTTGTTAAGCTACAACACTTCCCTAGAGCCATATGTTTTGCAGCTGATATGGCATGTACCAGTGTAGATGATAAAATATCGGCCCCATAAAATGCTGACCCAAAAGTGGTGATGTAGTGAATTAGAGGCACCCATGATACCCTGAATTTCTAAGCGTAAAGCTCTCCATACACTTTGCATAACATTTCCACCACATATTTGTAGGGAGGCATGAGTAAAATAGTCAGGTAGTCATCCGATGCTCTCATCTTGAAATTCTTACCTGGAACCCACCAATTCTTCATAAGATCCTTGGGTTTATGGCAATATTATTTCACCAATTCATCATCTAGTGACATCTCTTCCTAGGTCAATTGATAACATGAGGTGAGCACTAATGTATGGAAGGAAGAAACACGCTTTCGTTCTACATTGATTATCTCCCTGTTGCCTATATGTGCATGCATGATGATCTAGGATATGGCCTCAACACAACGAAATACTACTGAATGAGTTATTATTTTGTGTAACTTGGAGCGTCTAATGGCTTGATATATGATGAGGTTTGGATCTTTCTCTAGTAGTTGGGGAAAGGTTTGGTTAGTAAACATTTGATATCTCTCTCCCCATTGGAATGATGTCTCCTTGTCGATGATGCATTCCGTGTCAGTGTACACATGGCACAGAGTATCTATATTTGCTTCTTCCTCTTCTTTGGCCAATGAGAGCTCAATGATGGGGTCCCTGACAACTTTGCTTCTTATGTGGACATGATTGGACTTGTGGAAAACACGTTTTTTCCCAACAAAAAAATATTTTGATTAGCACATATAAATAAAGTAAGAAAAATAAAAATGTGTGGTAACTCTTAAACAAGGTCCTTCTATGTAAATCTATTGAATGGTGGCCATGGTGATTATTGTAGCTTAAAACGTCCCTCTAATTAAAAAAAAAAAACAAAAAGCTTTGCTAATCCTTTTCATTTGGCTTCAGACATTCTACCTACGTTAAAGCAATCCTAAGATCAAATCGAGCCTTCGTTATTAGTGACCATCCCATCAAATCATTATTTTGTTTGCCTTTGCTTGTAATCAAGGCCCAAAATGGATTTTTATGCCAACCCATTGCTCAAAATATAACTTACTTGAAGTGCCCTTAAACCATAGTCATTATAAAGATTATTCTTATTCTATAAATCAAAGTATATTGTTTTGGTCATAAACCTAAACCTTATAGTTAACACCTACCTAGTCAAATCAAGACCTATGACCAAGTCAAATTAAAACATTCTAAAATAATTCTCTAACTATCAAATTTATTTATTTAAGCTTGAACTTATCCAAGATTACAATTAAATTTTATACCATTAATTTTTTTATTAAATAATTAAGAATATCTTATTATATTAACTAATAATAGTAAGGTGGGTATTCAGAAGCAAGATTATCACTTATGAACATATTTCACAAACAACATATTACCCAATATGTATGTATATCTCTCTGTGTATAATATATACATCTCATTATAAATTATATATGGTTTGTATATATATATTTTGTTTCAATAACATATATAAAGTTTCAAATATATGGTCTGTATAAATATATTTTGTTGCAATAGCATATATAAAGTTTCAAATATAAATAAACAAAATGAAAGAAATAACAAAAAAAAGTTGAACTCTTAATAAATGATGACATATTAATCGGTAATATTAAACATTTAATGAAAACCATGTTATTAAGTTTATTATTTATAGAAAGCAATTAATAGGTTCTCGTACATTTTGCTGGGACATAAAATGGGACCCTTCGGAGGTGGAAGGCAACATAAAAACGAGTGCATATCCGGGCCCAAATTAATTGTAGACCATCGATCAAAAGAATTATATTCTTTATATATTTCGGACTTAAAAGAGAGGATTAAATATCTTGCACTTTGAATTCAGAATCACTCACATCAGTTGATGGATAGAGACATGGGAAATTGTAAAATTATAACAAGTAAATCAACATTGAGTTTTGATTGTAAGAATTAGGGTTTCTCACACCTTTGAAGAATGGAACGATGAAGTATGTTGAATTTTTAGAGCAAACTAGATCTCCACTCCAAATTAGACGTGGAAGAGCTTGGGACCCATTGACTAAGCAAAGGGTTGCTTTCACTCGTTCTGAGAATTACGGGAAAGACCAACGCTAGGCTAAATGGGTTGCGTGGTGGCTACAACTGCCCGAAGTTTATATGATATCAAATTCTATTACAACACATGAGTAGATGCAATTATCATGATGAAAATAAAGCTTCCCAATATTTAGTCAGTATTTTTAGTTGCTGCAGTTTTCTTCGTGTTTCTTTTAAATCCATTTCACCCTAAAATTACCCTACCTAAATTTGTTCGTTAAGATATTTGGAATCGCTGTTGGTTCAACCAAAAAATGGTGGTTGTTGGGCCATAACTGAGCAAAATGATATTCACAGGCTTCAAAAACCAAGAAAGGAAAATGCAAAACAAGATAGTGGAAAACATTGGTGATGCATATTTATATTATAACATAAGAGACCAACGTTCAAGGATAAGAAAAAAATTAATTAGATTTGCTCTCCAATGAAGATTCACTTCTAAAATCGCCTCAATCAGTGTTTGCAAAGTCACCTTAAATAGGCCTTGAACTGCTCCCTCATAATTCCCAAAATGCAACTTTATAGCTAACCAAAAACAACCTCATAACAAGCCCTAATTACCTTTGATATGCCTTAGAAGTTTTCCTAACAGATATACCTCACACTTGCCATGATTGCACCTCAGATCATCCCTTGATTCTCCTCATATTTGGCCTCAGAACATGCCTAAAATTCACACCAAACATTCCAAAAGACTCGCCTTAATTTTCTCCTGCAAACTACCTCAGAACAAGCCTCGATATGCCCAGGAAGACAGACGTTAAACTTAGCCTTATGGCCTCATAAAATTAGCCTCACAGCCTTAGAAATTTGGCCTTACAACCTTAGAAAATTTGGCCTTACTTTCTCAAGATTTGCCTATAACATAATTCAATATTTTCCAAAATAGATCAGAGAAAGACTTACCTTGTCCTCCCTTATGCTCTTGAAATTTCTGCTCTCTTGAACCTTTGTTTGCCTCAGATCTCCTTGATTACCTCAAAATTCACTTGAATTCATGATTAAAATGAGCTCCTAGGCGCATTATTTATACTAGATGTCGCACCCTCCTTTTAAGGCCAACTTTACCCAAAACAATTTAATTTGATTTTTTTTATTATCACAGTTGGGGTCGACTTGTACTTTTCTATCTTAATAATATTTTTAATATGTATTCCATTAGGGCTGACTTTTGGGTACTTACATTCGGGGCTTCTTGACCATATTTCTTGGGCTTCTTTTCTTGACGTTCTAGGGTTCTAGGGGGATTCTTCAAAGCGTCTTCCCGTGAGGGCCATGCTTAGAGCTACGCCACAAAGGGATTACTTTGGAGACTCCTTCAAATAAACCAATCTCTTCCAGGGGCTTCTTGACTTTCTTCAGGGCTTCTTCTAGGGTTCACATCAATGAAAACCAATTTTCGAACAATCTCTCCCTTTGGCATTGATGGAAACACTCATACTCCTCCTGTGACCATTGCTCCCCCCGTCTCCATGCTTCTGATATTTCTCTCCCCCTTTGACATCAATGGAAAAGGGTAACTCTCCTTGACAAATTTTCTCCCCATTTATTCCTTTCTAAATGGCGTGCCGATCAATATGGAGTAGAAACTACTCCCAACTTTTGATGGAGATACTCAACGGTATCCCTTAGGAGAGGCTTGGTGAATATGTCAAATATTTGTTCCTTTGTCCCAGTGTTTTCTAGCTTGATACTCTTCTCTTTGACATGTTCTCATAGAAAGTGCTCTTTAATAGGAATATGTTTGGTCTTGGAATGCATCACTTGATTCTTCGATATGCTTATAACAATGGTATCATCACAGAATATCAGAATGGGCTCATCATATTTCACTTGTATGTCTTACACCATCTGCTTCATCCAGAGAACCTGAGTACACCATGTGACTATTGGAATATATTTTTCTTCTTCTATGGGTAAAGATATTGAAGACTGCTTCTTGTTCAACCGGGATACAAAGCAATCACCCAAGTAGAAAGCTGTTCGACCCGTATTTCTTCTATCATCAATACTTCCTGCCCAATTTGCATCTGTGTAGGCGACCATAGTCAATTCATTCCCTTTTGGATACTATAACCCAAACTTAGTTGTTCCTTTGAGATATATGAAGATCCTCTTCATTGTTAGGACATGATATTCCTTTGGTGCTGCTTGAAATCTTGTGACCTCTCCAACTACTTGCATCACATTTGGTCTTGAAGATGTCTGTCACGTAGAGTAAATTACCAATCACCGATCTATAGAGTCTCTGATCTACTTCTTGAGATTCATCATCTTTTCTCAACTTGCAACCAGTCACCACAAGAGTACTTACAGGTTTGTAATCTTCCAGTCTGAACTTTTTCAACATTTCCTTGATGTACTTGGTTTGGGAAATGAAAATGCCTTCATCTAGCTGATATATCTAGAGTCCCAAGAAGAAATTCAACTCCCCAAGTAGGGACATTTCAAACTTACTCTACATATCTCTGGCAAACTTCTGACTCAACTTGTCATCATCTCTTCCAAAGATGATGTCATCCATGTATACTTCAATGATAGTTAAACTATCTTGTTCCATTTTTATATAGAGATTACTATCTGCACTTCCCCTTTTGAATTCTTTTTGCTGTAAGTATCTATCCAATCTTGTGTACTAAGCTCCAGGTGCTTGTTTGAGTCCATACACAGATTTATTCAATCTACAAACATAGTCTTCCTTTTCTGACAGTTGAAACCCTTCTCGTTGTTCTATGTAAACTTCTTCTTGTAATTCTCCATTAAGGAAGGCTATTTTTATGTCCATATGATATACCTTGATCCTTCTGGAGCATGCATATTCCAAGAACATTATGATTTCTTCCATTCTAGTTAATGGGGAAAAGATTTCTTCAAAATCTATACCTTCAACTTGCGCATATACTTTGCATACTAACCTTGCCTTGTTTTTGGTTGCCTATCCATATTCATTCAAGTTGTTTCTAAATACCCACATTGTGCCTATGACGATTTTCTCCTTTGGTCTTGGAGCTAGTTCCCATGTCTCACTCTTCTCTATTTGATTTAGTTCTTCTTCCATGACCAAGTTGATCCAATATTCATCATTGTTGGTTTCCTTAAAGTTGCTTGGTTCAACTATGGATAATAATGATTGATGTATTTGTTCTGGTGTACGTGCTTGTTTTCTTCTACTGGTTTATATTTCTACATTTTTATCCCCAATAATTTATTCCGGTGGATGATTCTTCTGATACCAGTGTTTAGGTGTCTTAGAAGCTGTCTGGAAATCTTGCTGATTGTCTTCTATTTCTTCTTTCTCTACTTCTGGTTGCTTCTCTTCTAGTTCTTCTTCTTCTTTTTGCTTTAGCTCTTCTTCCGCTTCCCTCTCTTTTGAATTTTTTCTTTCTTTCCTGGTCTTCAATACATTTGTTTCATCGAATTTTACATTGATTCTTTCCACTATTTTTTTGAGTCTTAGGTTATAGCACTTGTATGCCTTGCTTTTGCTTGAGTATCCAATGAGTATGCCTTCATCAACTTGGGAGTCAGATTTTCCAACCTTATTATCTTCTCTTTTTATGTAACATTTGCTTCCAAAAACTCTAAAGTGCTTGACACTTGCTGGTCTTCCGTTCCATAGTTCATATGGAGTCTTATCATTGTTACTTCTGAGCATTCCTCCATTCAATATATGAACGACTATATGTATTTCTTGTACCCAAAATATATCGATCAAATTAGAATCTTTCAACATGGTTCTAGCCATTTCCTGTACAGTTCTGTTCTTCCTTTCAATGAATCCATTTTGATGAGGTGTCCTAGATGCTGAGAAATGTCTTTTTATTCCATGTTCTTCACAGAAATACCTGAATTCTTTTGACGTGAACTCACCTCCATTGTTTGATCTTAAGCACTTGATTTCAAATCAGTCTTGTTTTCAACCATCTCTTTGAATATCATGAAACATTTGAACACTTCTGACTTTTTCTTGAGGAAACATAACTCAATCATTCTAATGTAATATTCAATAAGCAACATGAAGTATTGTTCACCATTCAACCCTTTTTTTCTCATTTGTCTACATAGATCAATGTGTACAATCTACAATGGTTTTTTTGTAGAGTATTTGTCTTGAACTCAACTCTTGTTTGTTTTTCATGCTGACAATGCTTGCACATAGTGTTTGCTAGCTTTGAAATTTCAAGAATTTCTCTTACTGCCTCCTTTCTGTTGATTTTGACAAGATTGTCAAAGTGCATATGGCCCATTCTTCTATTCCAAAGCCAACTTTCATCTTCCTTTCCCAAGCAACATCTTTCCTTTCTGATCTCATTCAAGATGTATATGTTGTTTGGAGTCCTTATTACTGTCGCCACCAATCTTCCCGATCCTTCTTTCCTTATTTCACATTTCTTTGAGTTGAATAGAAGTACGTGTCCTTGGTTACACATTTGACTCACACGCAGATTATGCTTCATATTTTCGATGAGTAGGAAATTTTCTGCCATGACGTCTTTGCTTCCAAGCTTGACTATGCCTTTTCCTATAATTTTGGTTGAGGTATCATTTCCAAACAAAACTAATCCATCTTTTTTCTTTCTTTAGTGTTACAAATCTGTCCTTGTCCCTTGTCATGTGCTTTGAGCATCCACTGTCAATCTACCATTCACTTTTTCTTCTTTGGAATTACAGAGTAATCACACATTCTTCAATGTTCAGTTCATCTTGCTTCCTTTTCCAGATCCTTGATGATTCTTTTACATGAATGCTGAAATCCTACTTCGGTTCCCTTGGAGGAACAATCATCCTGCAATCTTTGGCTATGTGTCCAAAATTATTCCATCTGTAACATTCTACTTCATTATTCAATGAGACAAAACTGTTATAGTTTCTTTTATAAGCTTCATGAGGCTTTCTGAGATAATTATTCTTAGGGTAGCCTCCATAGTTTCTTCTGTTCATAGCATAAGCTTTACAATTTATAGCCTTGTGCCCAAAATTGTTGTAGGAATAACATAATCCAGGAAAGATAGTTTGGCACCCGAGTGTGGGAGATCTTATAGGTGGTGCAACGCTTTTGTAATCTTCTTCTTAGGTCCTCTCCATTGTTGGTTGTTGATTCCACGTCTGTATGATTGGATGATCTCCATTGCCTAAATGTTCTCCTTCAAAGGCTTGCATTCTTCCTTCTTTATGGGACCCCTGATGACTTCTACATAACTCTTTTGTTCTGCTTCTTTTTCTGTCATCATGGAACTTAAACCCTTCTCAGTATGAGTTTGCTTGTATCCTAGTCTCGACTTGTCATAGCATGGCCTTTGAATGCTAATGATTTCATCCAATATTTTGTTGCTATTGCCAAAGTTTTGTTGGATGTTCTTCTTTTGAAGTTCCTTCCTTAGTGAGACTATTTATGCTTCTAACTGGTTTTTGAGCGTTTCTTCAATCATTTTGGCTTCTTTCAACTGGAATTTTAGACTAATGATAATCTTCTTTATTTCTTTAGAATTTTTGTTGGGACTTTGAGAATACTCCTTTTGTTCGCTTACTTCTTTCTTGAGTGACTTATTTTTCTTCCTTTCTCTTTTTATATCTCTTAAGGAATTGATCAATTCTTCCTCAAGATCCACTTCTCCTTTGTCTCCACAATCTTCATCATCATTTTCAAGGGTTTATTCTTGTGTTTCCATTTCCATAAAGAGCACTCTTTCTGAGTCACTATCACTGTCATTATCCTCACTAGATGAGGAACTATCTTCTCTTGAATAGAGACTTTTCTTGAAGAATTTTATTTTATTTCTTTTCTTGTCTCCTTTCTAATATTTATTTTCTTTCTTAGGAACTTCTTCTTCTTCATCACTATCTGAACCCCTTGCATAAGGAAATTTGGAAGAAAAATGATCAATTTTACCACAATTAAATCATTTTAAGGGAATCTTGCCTTTGTACTTGCCAATTCCTTTCTTCAATCTCCTCTTGAAGTTGGCTATTTCTTCATTTTCATTTGAATCATTGCTGCAATAGGAGCTTGACTTTAAATTTTGCTTGTTCTTTCTCGTCTTCTTGGATGCTTTGAAAGATGCTTCCCTTTTGGATGGATTATCCTGTTTTGTTCTCACTTTATAAGTTGTAAGTATTCCATGTAGCTCATCTATGCTCAACATAGCAAGATATGATCTTTCTTCTAGGGATGAAACCTTAGGATCAATTTTCATTGGAATAGACCTTAGTATGTTTTGAACAATTATCGAACCTTTAATTTCTTCTCCCGGTCCTCTCATAACGTTCACTATTTCATCAACTCGTAGAAAATAGGTTGCAATATCGTCACCTTCCTTCATTTTCAGATGTTCAAATTGACCTATGTAGTTTTGAAGCTTCCCCCCCTTGAATTTGGTATCTCCTTTGTAAATATTTTGAAGTTTGTCCCAAATTTCCTATGTAGATTCGTAATGCATAACCTTGACATATACTAAATCAACTAGGCCTTTGAATTGTTTTCATAGAGTCTTTTTCCAACTACATCTATTGGAGGAGAGGAAGGTGTCTTGTATCTGTTTACTATTACTTTCCAGACATCAAATCCCTGTGCTTGAAAAAATGTTCTCATCCTTCTGCTCCAGAAATCATATTTATGACCATCAAACACTGATGTTCCATTCTTAGTGCAATCCATGCTCTACCTTCCAACGATTAGATTGTTCATGAAGGACCTGCTCTGATACCAATTGTTAGTATATTCAAGGATACTAAGAGGGGAGGGGGGTGAATCAATATAAGAAATTTTCACCTTTCTACTTATAATTTTATTCAAGATGTTGTTGCATTCAAGATATCATATATTGAAACAAACAACCACATATACACAATGCACAAGGATTTTATGTGGAAACCAGAATGGGAGAAAACCATGTAACACTTTTTAATATATCAGCTGATTACATCCACTGAAAGCACCAACTTCAAATATTCTCCAACACCAACTAGAAGGAGGCAACAACCAAAAAGAGGCACCAACCCCCTAAATTTTCTAGCACCAACTGGAAGGAGGCACCAACCCCATAAATTTTCTAGCACCAACTAGAAGGAGGCACCAACTCCCTTGTGAGCTTCAACTCACACTTCTTAGGCACCAACATGAAAACTTAAGACATCAATCTTTTCAAGCACCTCCCAACCATGACTTTTTCAAAAAATCACAAGAATAAACGTTTTTACAAGATTTACAAAATTCATCAGAATATTCCAAGACAGATTTTGCAAGGTAACTTGCTTGCCTTGACACCTGCAAAATATGGGTACTATTACCCTTGATATATGATTTCATGCACTATGTTATCATTCCATAATAGGTCATTGAATTTCCAAAAATACCCTCCTTAACTGCTCTGAAAACTCTTCAATCTGCTTGTCAAACAATCTTGAAGACTTGCTAGAACAGGCCTGATATATGCACTAAAGATTGCTGTGAGAACTCGACCCTTTTTCTCCTAGAACTGATATGAAGATTCACTTTTGAAATCGCCCCAATTAGTGTCTGCAAAATCATCTTCAATAGGCCTTGAACTGTTGCCTCAGACTTCCAAAAACTCAGCCTTAATGCTGACCAAAAATGGCCTTAGAACATGCGCTAATTACCTCTAATATGCCTTAGAATTTTTCCTAATAGATCTGCCTTAGACTTTCCATGAATACAAATTAGATCAGCCCTTGATTCTCCTTATATTTGGCCTCAGAACAAGCCTAAAATTCACACCAAATAGTCCAAAATACTCGCCTTAATTTACTCTTGGAAACTACCTCAGAAAAAGCCTCAATATGCCTAGGAAGAAAAATGTCAAACTCAACGTTATGGCATTAGAAAATTTGCCTCACAATCTTAGAAAATTTGGCCTTACAACCTCTGAAAATTTGGCCTTACCGTCTCAAGACTTTCCTATAACATACTTTAAATATTTTCCAAAACAGATCAGAGAAAGACTTACTTTATCCTCCCTTATGCTCCTGAAATTTTTGCCCTCTTAAACCTTTGTTTACCTCAGATATTCGCTACCTCAAATCTCCTTGATTACCTCATATGTCACTTAAGTTCATGATTAAAATGAGCTCCTAAGTGCCTTATTTATACTAGATGTGGAGCTTGAGCTGACTTGACCCAAAACAATTAATTTTTTTTTTTTATTATTCCAATTGGGGCTGACTTGTACTTTGCTACTTAATAATATTTTTAATATTTATTCCATTAGGGCCGAATTTTGGGTACTTACATTCGAGGATTCTTGACCATATTTCCGGGTCTTCTTTTTTTGACGTTCTAGGGTTCTAGGGGGATTCTTCAAAACATCTTCCAGTGAGGGCCATGCTTAGAGCTATGCCATAAGGGGACCACTTTGGAGACTCCTTCAAATAAACCTATCTCTTCCAGGGGATTTTGGAATTTCTTCATGGATTATTCTTGATAATTATTCTAGTGAGTATTTGAGAATAAATGAGCATGAAGAAGAAAGAGGATTGGTATA
Organism: Picea engelmannii; assembly: GCA_009831015.1. NCBI lineage: Eukaryota > Viridiplantae > Streptophyta > Pinopsida > Pinales > Pinaceae > Picea > Picea engelmannii. The sequence continues at coordinate 22,509 of ML877324.1, read as the reverse complement.
TGAAAAAGTTGATGTCCTAAAACAATATGAAGAAATATCCGAAGTAGTTGTTGTCGAAGAGTATGGATAAATTTTTTCACTCAAAGAATATGAAGAGGAATGTTTGCAATATGAACACATGAGGGGATTTGATCAACCCACGAGCCTAACTTTTTTTTTTTATCATAGAAAGAATATCATCTTCGTTAGAACATATGTTTATTGATGCGTTGGAAATAGAAGGAAACTTATGGAATTTTGGGAAACTGCTCGGTCATTATGCTAGTGAGTATTTGAAAACAAATGAGCATAAATAAGAAAGAGGATTGGTATATTAAAAATATGATGTCCTAAAACAATATGAAGTAATCTCCGAAGTTGCTTTCGTAGAAGAGCATGAAGTAAATTTTTCCCAAGAAGAATATGAAGCGGTAAATTTGCAGCATGAATGATGCAGACCCCCTTTCTCTCCTCGGGGCTGCGCGACCTCTCAGTCAAGGATATTCAACTATATGAGTTGTATTAGCTCCTCTAGGCCTTGCTGGCCCCAAATTGAATTAAACACAGGCCCTTTTATCACCTTAGGTGCAGGTTATATGGAACACGCGGGCCCCTTTCCTTAGCGCTTTAAAACCTTGAAATTTCGGGCGTTAACTCCTTTATGCTATCCCTTCTCCACATGCAACCTCGGCTATGACCCGAGGATTAATTCCCTGAGCGATTTGTAACTTTGGGTTTCCACGTTCTTAGCAACATCAACACCCTTTTCATCCGAACACCGAATCACGAACTCGCCTGGGTAGATCTATGGTTTTCGTCTCTCCCATAGCCAACGACTGTGATTCGTTTGGACTCCGGTCTTCAGGAGTTCTGCATGACTTGACACTCCTCTCCTCCGAAGTATTCCGTGCCTAGAATCTTAGATCAAATGTCACGTGCCTCTCTTGATCGACATTTGAGATTCACCCCTTACTTCACTTCAGGCGATCTCTCTTTCCCCTCAGATCTTCTTCGAATCTCCCGAACTGTTGACACATGTCCTTATAGATCAACGGTTGGGATCTCTTCGCAGTTTCAAACTTCGATGTTTTTCACCCTTCTACACCCCAAACCTTCTAGTTTACGAATTTCCGAAAGAACTTATGGCTAACCACCACACAACTTCTCCCAAATTAGACAATCTGGAATGATTCCGCTTCTCCTGGGTGGATCTTGATCATCACTTTGAAGAAAAAACCTTAAAGGCTCCTCCCTTTTGATGGTTTCTCCCATTAACTCTTCTGATCTTGTCTTCCTCTAAACCTTTAACTCTTTAAAGGGTTTTCTTCGACACTTAGTCGGATTTTGGATCTGTGTATTCCTTGCAACAGACCTTCACACACACTTCTGTGATCAACCTCTCGAGTTACTCCTTCTGAGATTCTGGTTCAAAAAACTCTGTTGATGCACTCCTTGTGGATGACATGCACACTCTGCATACAAATTCCACGTTATCTCTCCTGAGCTCTGAGTCAAATCAGACTCTGTCAACACACTCCATGAAGACAATACACACTTCTTGCGTAAGCTCGTGGAAGAGAAACGATTGAAACTTATCTAATGTTTCACAGACTCATACATTCAATAGTATAACTCATACATTCATGAAACATAAAATAACAGAGAAGGATTAAGAAACAACAACACCATGCATTTGGATCAATATCTCTCTGTTATCTTCATTCAAATGTAAAATGACTACAACTATGATAGAACAACAATAAATAAAATTCAACAACAACTAAATCACAACAATCTCCTACTAATTTGCAGCTACCATCGTATCCAGTATCCTAATCTCCAACAACCTCATTTGGGCATAGAACACCTCTACTTATACCAGAGGGCTCCTAGGGTTCCCTCCGACTACCTATATTCTCGAAGTAAAAACTAACTACCCCTTAAGCACCATTACATTGAAGTCTAAGAGTGAAACTCCCATATCTCTCATGATCGTTCAACTTCCAACGTTTAGATCTTCTTCAGTTTTCAATCCGTTCAAAAAATATTTGCAAGAAACGCCAAAGTTTAAGATTCCAAAATGATTCAAAAGGTGCGCTAGGGTGCTGAGTTTTCTCTCCATGTGTGATTTGCTGATGATTCTCCTGCATCGTACTCCCCTGGACAAAAAATCATGGACTCTTGTCCTTGAGCTTCTGCACTGACTTCCCATGCTTCTGGATATCGACTTAATTTACCCAACTGGCATCTTATATTGGGTGTCCTCTCCATTTTACCAAATACTCCAAGTAAATATTTCTCCTGGTCTTCTTACCGATCCTCTGATCAATGATCTTCTCCATCTGTGGCTTTTCCACTACAAGCATATGATTCTCCCACTGAATTTCTTTCTGATCTTCTGATTCTTTTGTGTCATCTTCCCTGTAAGGATACAGGTTCTAAACATTAAATATGGGTGATATACCCACATCCTCCGGTAACTCTATCTCATAAGCATTGGCACCAAATTTCCTTAGGATCTTGCATGGTCCTATCTTTTTCAGCTTCAGTTTGTTATATGTTCCATTTGGGAACCTTTCCTTCCTGATATGTGGTAAAACTTGATCTCCTACTTCAAATTAAAGTTCTCTCCTATGCTGATCAACTCTTTGTTTATGCTCTATACTGTTGTTCTGCAACTGCTCCTTGATCTGATTATGAAGCTTCTGCATTTTTGCAACAAAGTCTTCTGCCACAACACTTCTAAATTCACTCTGCTCCAAGTTTCTCAATTCTGATACTTCTCTTGGATTCATTCCGTACACTATCTGTAATGGACTCTTTCCCATACTCCTGTTCACTGATTCATTGTATGAAAACTCTACTTGTGATAGAATTTGATCCCATTGGCTATGATGTTTAGTGACCAAAATCCTAAAAAAATATTCTAAAATTCAATTTACCACCTCCGTATGTCCATCCGTTTGAGTGTGATATGCTGAACTAAAAGACAGTTCTTTCCCCAACTTCTTCCATAATGTTCTCCAGAAATTACCAATAAATTTAGTGTCCCTATCCGAGACAATACTTTTGTGTAACCCATGAAGTCTCACAACTTCCTTGAAAAACAAATTTGCAATCTATTTTGCATCACTAGTCTTCTGGCACGGGATAAAGTGTGCCATCTTTGAGAATATATAAACTACAACAAATATGGAATCACTTCCCCTTTGGGCTCTTGGCAATCCCAACACAAAATCCATGCTTATTGCATCCCAAGGCCTATATGGAATAGGCAATGGTTGATACAATCCAGTGTTCTGTTTCTTTCCTTTTGCATACTGGAAAATCTTACATTTGTTTACAAACTTCTTCATCTCTGCTCTCATACCTGGCCAATAGTACGAACTATTCAACTGTGCAAACGTTTTGTCATGGCCGAAATGTCTGACCAGAACCCCACTATGTTTTTCCTTCAATAGATTTTCTCTCATTGAACACTTCGGTATGCACCACTGACAACCTTTAAACAACAATCCATCTTGAATCATATGCTATGTCCACTGACTTCTATCTCTGAGCACATGATTCACACATGCTTCATATGCTTATTTAAAATTTGGATCACCATAGTACATCTCCTTAAGGTGTTCAAACCCTAAAGTCTTCACTTGGAATTCCTACAGAATCAGACATCTCCTGGTCAATGCATCAACAACCTTGTTAGCGTTACCAGAAATATGTTTAATGACAAAAGTGAAATTTTTCATAAACCCTATCCACTTAGCATGTCTTTGATTTAACTTCTCCTATCTGATTATGAATTGTAAAGCCTAATTATCGCTATACAAAACAAATTGTTTTGGAACAAGGTAGTGCCTCCATTTCTTCAAGGCTTGAATTATGGCGTAAAACTCTTTATCATATGTGGAGTACTTCCTTTTAGTGTCATTCAACTTCTCACTGAAATATGCAGCAAGCCTATTATCTTGGCTCAAGATGACTCCAATTGCAACTTCACTCACATCACATCTTACTTGAAATGTCTTCTCGAAATCTGGCAAGACCAAAATTGGTTGTTCTGTTATCTTCCCCTTCAATATCTTGAAACTTTTCTCAGCCTCTTCTGTCCATTTGAAAGGCTTGTGTCTTTTCTTCACCGTATCCATAATTTGTGCACCAATCCCACTGAAATTTCTAATGAACTTCTGATAGAAACTCGCTAATCCATGGAAGCTTCTCACCTCAAATACACTCCTTGGTGAAGACCATTCTCTGATTTCTCTCACCTTCTTGGGATCCACCTTTAATTCATTCAAAGAGATCACAAAACCCAAGTAAATGAGTTCTGTCTTCATAAAAGAGGATTTCTTTAAATTTACCAGTAGCTTCACTCGCTACAACCTCCTCATCACTAATGTCAGATGTCTCAAATTTTCTTCTTAAGTTTTACTGAAGACCAATATATTGTCTAGATATACAATCACAAACTTACCAATGAAATCTTTCAATACCTCATTCATCAGTCTCATAAAA
>WSFP011469554.1:0-17916 GCA_009831015.1 Picea engelmannii | reverse complement strand
CTACGTCCTCCATGGGCTCATTAGTCACATGGATCATAGCAATGTCAATCACATTTCATCATCAATATTAATAAACATATGCATAAAACCCCTAATAGATCAATCAATAGCTCAAAGACATTACCCAATCCTACTATACAAGTCTGGGAAAATTTCAAGGCATCCTATTGGGCTAGTGTCCACTGAATAAGGGAAGTTCCGGGAAGAGATCTCTTCCAAGCCATGTAAGTGGATGAAGTGGTCAAGGGACGTCCAAGCAGGTGGGTGCAACGCATGTCAATGATCCAAGATGTTACCTATGGGTGCCTTTGTAGAAGGTGCGTTGTACCTGTCATGGATGCAATTTTTTCCAAGCCCATCCATGCCTTTTATTCTTTTTGTTATTTCATTTTTCATTTTTTTTTTCTTTCTTTTTTCTCAAGAGATAATCAGGGGACACTGCCCTGGTGTGGTGACCAGTGGTGACAATGTTACCCACAAGTACTTTCACAGAAATGAGAAGGCTAGCTCGTGATGAGACCCCCTTTCTCTTAGCCATGCAACCAAATTTCACTGCCTTGGCGTGGTAACCGACTGATTGCAATGTCATACTGCTAGGTACCCATGGACCTAATAGGTTGGCTTGTGATGAGACCCCCTATCCTCTGGTTAGGTCTTGTTTTATTATTTTTTAGGGTCCTTCTTGTTTCTTATTGAGAAGCCTTTTATTTCTTTCTCAGGGATCCCTGGGTGAAGCATCTCGAGGTTTTATTCTTAGGCTTTAATCTTTTACCAGCTTTCTTTTACCTTCTGGGCCTTTAGCCCCTTCTTCCCACTAGATAAGATGCAATCCTAAAAATAAGTCAACCCAATGCCCATACAAGTGGAATGGGACAGGTGAGTGGGAAACAAGATGGAAAAGTGAAGCTGTGAAGGGAGCAGACGATGGCTTCTCAGAGACGATCCCCAGTGGCTAACCAAAACCAACAGACACATGTTTACTAGGACATCCTGTCAATTCCCCAAACATGGTCAAGTGGGCAAGTGTAAGGTCCAAGAAAATTGTTAGAAATAAAAGGAATCAAATGCATACATTCAATAGTTTTGATGATCAAATTGACACATACCATGATACCTGAAATAATTACCTCATGAAGCAAGAACCCTCTCTGACACAAGACCAAGCCAATGTTGGTGGAGGCTGCTGCTGCTGACATGATAAAGATGCTGGAAGAGAGAAAAGGTGGGCCTTCCAGAGCCATGTTGAAGTCAATCCTGCTCTCAATACTCCATGTCTAGGACTTGCAGGCCTTGAGACATGATCTCCCAGTTATCCTTGAAAGTGGGGATAACATCTGGCTCCATCTCGGGGACATGTGTTCACCGTAGAGCGCATGAGAACCTCAACATCTATGGCATAACTTGATGACCTGCTCGATCTTAATAGAAGTATTAGTAACAAAATTGGGGTGGTAATGCCACCCCAACGTAGATATATAAATATAGACTGAAATAAAACAATCAATAGTGCGTATGTAAAACAAATTACTTACCTGTACCTCCCTGTTGGCTTGATGTTGGATGTAGTCAAACAACCAGTGAAGCCAATCCAACAATGTCCTACAATACCTGTCTTTGTGCTTCATCATAGACCAAAATAGTGATAAATCAACCAAAAAAATGACTTGGGTTAGAACATATATCATATCATCGAAAATCACAAACTCTAACTCATGGAGGCAGGTAGGAGAGATAAAATTGTGCCAAGTTAGTCTTTGAGGAAAGTACTCAATCCACTTCAGGAAAGGGTCATGAAAAGTCTAAGGTTCAGAATACCGACTCAAAGGATCGACAAACTGGCTATCTAGGACATATTGACACTCTGAAGCTCGGGAAGGGATTGACAAAGATATAGTAGATGACTAGTAAACTCTTAAGGGAAAGAAAAAAAAATGAGATGATGGACTCAAATATGTAGTTTTCAACCAACCCTTGGATTCTCGGGTTTGCTTAAGAGGAAACTCAATATAAAATATATAATTTCCAACTACACCTTTGATGACACAACAAGGTAATGGAATAAGAGGTGGCTGGGGAGAAAGGTCATGAGAATCCTTCTTTAGGCAAACAATATTCTTACCCCCATCAAAACCTAAGCACAATGGTGGTTGATAGTCATTTTCATAGGGTAAATCTAAGTGTTCGTAGGGGTAATCATCAAAGACCTCAAGGTAAGACCTAAAATCATCAGGCAAATATGGTACTTGGTCAACCTTGGGTGTTTGGGTAGCATCGGTAAAAATCTGATCTCCTTGTTGCCACTGGTCAAGAGCTTGCTGTGATAATTGCAAGGGAAACACTTGGAGATGACTCTCTATGTCGTAGATGGGATCCATATCATAATCGAATGCATCCCACCCACGTCTCCCAACATGTATGAACTCATCAATGTTATCATCTATGTCATTATCGATATCATAACATGCAGGGTTTGAAGCATTCTTGCTCATCTCCTCCTCATCTTCCCTATCACAAAGTATAGCATTATCAAAAACTAGGAGATGAGGGCAACTTATTGTTTCTTCTTGTGTAGGAGTTTTGAGGACTTGGGTGTCTTCAACATGTGTTATGGTTTCATCCTCAAGAACTACCCCTTCATCTTCAGTTGTGCAGCATGGAAGCTATGATTCTTTCGGGGATTCCATTTCTCCTTCATTTCCTGAATCATGGGACAAGGTGTCATCGGAATCCTGAAGTGGAAAGCAAATAACCTCATCTTCGCTTTGCTATGCAGGAGAAACATGTTCTTGGATGACCTCATCAGAGGGAGGAGCACGGGTTGGTACTTCATCATCTTGCTTAGGTTTTTTCTCCTTAATCACGTCCTTATTCTGCTGGTTAAAAACTTGTTCTCTTCTTTCTTGGGGATCATAAGTAAAGGTTTCAAGGGAAACTAGTTTTATCAGGCTAAGAGTGTCCATGGTACAGTTATTGGTCTTGGACAAGGAGAGATTTTTCTCGATTCGAATGGCCATGTTGTAAGCTTTTGCAAGTGTTTTTGGACCCTTTTTATTTAGGAGGAAGCTTAAATTCCCCAAAAGTCCATTGGTATAGAGATAGATGAGATACTTGCCTTTAGGACGATAGCTTTCAGGAATGTGGTACAACAACTTCTGAAATCTAACCCCGAAATCTCTGATGGTCTCATCCTTTGTTTGTTTTATGCATTCAATACCTCTAAAAAATGATTGAATATGTTCCATTTTTAGAACCCACCTTGCAAGAAATATTTCTTCAAATTGGTCCATAGATGTGATGCTGGCAGTTGGAAGATTATCATACCATCTTCTAGCCTCTCCATGTAGAGTGGCAGAGAAGAGTTTCATTACCAAGTCTTCAGCGTCATCACTGACAGGGCGGTACTAAAAGAAAGACCAGAATTTGCTCATGTGATAATCAAGATTTTCTCCATTGATGCCAATGAATCTAGGGAGCCATTTTTTATACCAAGGGGGCATTTGTCTAGGATATCCCTGGATTTTATTCATGTTCAAAGGTTTGTAGTTCCTCGGATCGCATTGTGAAGTCATAGTTGGCTTCGTCATCAGTGCAGTCGCCATATAGTTTTATTGAAACTATCAAAAGATAAGGGAAAACATCCCAAGTGGAGTCGCCAGGTAAGCTTGTAAGATAAAGACTATACGAGCAAGGCTTATCAAAAAAGTGTCGTTCGAGGAAGGTTTGAATCAGTGTTCCCCGACAACGGCGCCAAAATGTTATTGCACAATTTGTAGCAAGGTTTAAATCTTGAGGTTTGAAGGCCAAACTGGCATAACATGAACCAATCCCACCCAATGTCACCGCGATGGGAAGGTTCTTTCTCTTTAAGGAGGTTAGGCCAAGGGGAGACGTCCCCGGTGACCTGGGGTTTTGAGGAGGCAAGAAGATAATAAGACAAGGGTAAGTTTTCCCCTCTCACAAGTCACCACCAATAAGATATTCCTGGCTAAACAACCAACAAAGAAGTAAAACCCCCAAAGAAATGTACCTGCCTAGAACAAAGCAACAACAAACTGATATGTGCAAGCTATTTCAGTGGGTTAGTACATCATATGAGTATCTGATAAATATATATAAGCAATTATGGCAATAAATATTGATGAAGTCAATGTTTATAAATATGGCAATGAAAGTAATGTCACTTCTTCAATAAATGCTAGAATAACGTTGACATTCAATACAATAAAACAATAACTCATTCAATTAATGCCTTTAATCATTATCCAATTGCTTAATGAACAAAACAATGCTGCACTAATGATGTAGTAGCATAAGATGACGACAACAATTAGGGTTGGTAGGGTTAGCTCTTAGGCTAGGGTTAGTAATTAGGGTTTCAATTCAAAGTGTTTGAGAGTGTTTAGATCAAGTCCACTTCAACGCATGAGGTCTTAGGATCAGTGCCTTAGGGTTAAATGGAGTCAATAGTGAAGGACACAAGAGTTGAAGGAGACAAAGACTAAGGACTAGAGGGAGAATTTTTGAGGTGTTGCTAAGGAAAGGCCTCAAAATCAAAACCCTAGGGGAGAAAGGCTCACTTTGGTGTTGCTACAACAAGGCCTTGTGCTCTCTCCTCCTTCCCTAGCTCAACTGGAAAAACAGCTAGCTCAGAAAATGAAGCATATAACCAAAACAAGAGGGTTTGATGAGACAAGGTGTTGCTACAGTAAGGCCTTACAACAAACCCTAGAAAAATTATGGCCCTACGTGTAGTAGACCTAGGCTTAGGACGTCTTCCTCTTCTTGGCCTCTAAATGGCACGACTAGCAAGAGATGAAGAGAAAAAGAGGGTGTAGCTACGACTAGGCTCTCTCTTCTCTATCAATGGTTGAAAAAAATTCTCTATCAGGGGACATGAGACAAGGACCTACTTGTGTTCTTGTCACCTAGGGTTTTGATTCAACAAAATTCATAAACATATGCAAGAAATTAGACTACAACCATTCATTCAAGAAGTTTTGCAGAAAAATACTTACAATTCATCAAGAAATAACCATGCAAACCCTACTTGTAACACCTTCCTTCTAGAGAAATGCCAAAAAATGTCTTCCTTCAACAAGTGCACCTCACTAAATCAACCAAAACCCTAGAATAGGGCGCAAATTTTGGACCTCACCAAGTGGTGAGTGAGTGATGATGAAAAAATGAAGGAGAAAAACTTCCATTTATACAATACCATGACCTAATTTTACTTTTTAGGTCATGTAAAAGGCCGACAAGGCTAAAATACAAAAATCATACTGTTTTACATTAAATTGTCAAATTAAATCTTAAATCAAGCTGAAAAGAGAGTAAAATCCCCTCCAAGGGAGACGTTAGCCCCTTTTTTGGCAGATGGGGCATCCTGGAGCAAAACGTTAGTTCTCCTTGGGCTTCTCCAACCTGCCAGACATGCCATTGTTGCCTAGCATGCCTCCCAAATCGTCCATGATGCTAGGTGATGTCATGGTCAAGATGGTAACCTCCTAGGCCTCCCAAGGCCAACGTTTCACTGAGAAAGGGTCATCGCCCCTAGGTCAAGCTTTGCCGGGGTGCCTCTGGTGGAACGTCCTTTTCTCATCTGGTGCAAAGCTCCAGATCCATCTCTATCTTGTATCTACCCCCTGATGGGGTCTTAGCATCCACCTTATGGGATCTTCAGCCCCATGGAGGTCCGAACTGATCATCTCCCCATGTGTACCGATCTAAGATGGTACCTGTCCGTTGGGCATGGTCTTGCACATCAAAAGCTACGCCCTCCATGGGCTCATCAGTCACAGGGATCATAGCAATGTCAATCACATTTCATCATCAATATTATTAAACATATGCATAAAACCCCTAATAGAAAATTCAATAGATCAAAGACATTACACATCCTACTATACAAGTCTGGGAAAAGGGAAAGGCATCCTATTGGGCTAGTGTCCACTGAATAAGAGAAGTTCCCGAAAGAGACCTCTTCCAAGCCATGTAAGTGGATGAAGTGGTCAAGGGACATCGAAGCAGGTGGGTGAAACACAGGTCAAGGATCCAAGATGGTACCTGTGGGTGCCTTTGTAGAAGGCGAGCTATACCTGTCATGGATGCAATTCTTTCCAAGCCCATTCATGCCTTTTGTTCTTTTTGTTATTTCATTTTTCATTGTTTTTTTCTTTCTTTTTGCTCAAGAGATAATCAGGGGACACTGCCCTGGCATGGTGACCAGTGGTGACAACGTTACCCACAAATACTTTCACAAAAATGAGTAGGCTGGCTCGTGATGAGACCCCCTTTCCCTTGGCCATGCAACCAAAGGTCACTTCCCTGGCGTGGTAACCATCTGATGGAAATGTCATACTACTAGGTACCCATAGAACTAATAGGCTCGCTCATGATGAGACCCCCTATCCTCTGGTTAGGTCTCATTTTATTATTTTTCAGGGTCTCTCTTGTTTCTTATTGATAAGCCTTTTATCGCTTTCTCAGGGATCCCTGGGCGAAGAATCTCGAGGTTTTATTCTTAGGATTTTATCTTTTGCCAGCTTGCTTTTACCTTCTGGGCCTTTAGCCCCTTCTTCCCACTAGATAAGATGCAATCCTAAAAATAATTCAACCCAGTGCCCGAACAAGTGGAATGGGACAGGTGAGTGGGATATAAGATGGAAAAGTGAAGTTGTGAAGGGAGCGAACGATGGCTTCTCAGAGACGACCCCCAGTGGCTAACCAAAACCAACAGACACATGTTTACTAGGACATCCTGTCAATTCCCCAAACATGGTCAAGTGGGCAAGTGTAAGGTCCAAGCAAATTGTTAGAAATAAAAGGAATCAGATGCATACATTCAATAGTTTTGATGATCAAAGTGACACATACCATGATACTTGAACTAATTACCCCATGAAGCAAGAACCATCTTTGACACAAGACCAAGTCGATGGTGGTGGAGGCTGTTGCTGCTGACAGGATAAAGATGCTGGAAGAGAGAAAAGGTGGGCCCCCCAGGGCCATGCTGAAGTAAATCCTGCTCTTGGTACTCCATGTCTAGGACCTGTGGGCCTTGAGACATGATCTCCTATTTATCCATGAAAGTGGGGGATAACAGGAACAACAACGACAAAACATACTTCCTATTCCTATCATGATTAGCTTCGAAATAATCTATCAAAAAGAACAAATTCATGAAACATGCACAAATATAAAGGAAATAGGCCAAGCACACACACATATATATTAATGAAAACAAATTAAAGTGCTTACAACCATAGATTTCGATGCAGGAGCTTCACAAAGGACTATTTGTCAGGCCCTTGCTCAAAAGTTCCACGATCAGAATGACTGTAACTTTCACTGATAAATCTCCCTTATGAGATCATAAGTTTGATGCCTTGCATGCCTCCCCTTTTCACAATGAAGAGGCCTCTTTATATAGGCTTGGAGAGGCCTAACCACCTTAGATATTCTTGGGATAGGTTGAGGATATTTCTCCATCAGTTGTGGATCCTCCCTAAGATCCAACCTTGACCTTAGATTCGAATCCAACTAACTCCAGAGATGAGGGGGATTTATCCTTGATTTTCCTCAACACTCCAAAATTCTCTCAAGAAGACCATTGCTCCCTCAAAATGGGATACAAAGAATTGCAACACACCCCAAAGGATGGTAGGGAGCGCTGGCACTCCCTGACAGTGGGTAGGGGAGCGTTGGCCTCCAAAAATGACTTTTGAGTGGTTTTTTCCATGGTAAAATCTTTGTACTCTTGGTCAAGTGATTTCTCCTTCTTAAACTAGTCTTTGAAGGTGTCTTAAATGGTCTTGTAATGTCATTCTAGGCATGGCATAGGCCTGATGACAATATGATGTTTGCGACACTTGCGACACTTAAGGCTAAAATGTGACACTTGCGACATTGGTAATGACGACAATAGATCATCATTGGAGTGAATAATTTTGATGTGTAATAGTTTTGGTCATGGTATTGATTTTCCTTGAATATTTTTTGAGTTGCCTCGTTTCCCCCTCAAGAGTCGCCATGTTGGAAAAACTCCCGACTTCCTCAATATCATTTGCACAATGGCCCAAACATCCTAAGCCCCTTGATTTCATTGCATAGGAAAACAAATCAACAACTATGCAACGTAATTGATACCCTCCTCTTTCTCACATACACTAACATTGAATTCCCTTCTTCTCCAAGGCGGGTGAAAACCAAAGTTTTTTGAAGCATCAAATACAAATAGGGAATATAGCCTACTTTCCATATACGTCCCAATTCCAACTCCAATCCGCAGGCTCATCATAATGGCTATTAATCCTTGGATAAGATTTGCAAGTCCTCATGCAAGAGGATCGGTTGGTCTTTCATCATGGCATTGGATTAACCTAAGGAAGGGGAGCCCTTTATCTTTATTACCCTTTGTCTTTTGCATGGTCACGAGGTTATAGGTGGCTTGGAAAGGCCCTCCCTCTTTAATGCAATCAAGAGTGGTGTCCTCAATTGGTGCATGAGGGCGATGCTCTCATACCCCTACCATCCCTTAAAACCAATATTTCTTAGAGGAGGGAAGCACTTTCATTTTCTATGTGGTCTGCCTCTTTGTTGAGCTTGTGCTTGACGTGGAGGAAATACACTGATATGAATATCTTAGTTAGAGAAAATTTTCTCTAGGTAGTCTTTGTTTCTCTTGGTTCTTTTAGGGGGTTTTCCCAATAATAACAAGCTAATGATGCGTGTCAAATCTCCAATTACAGTGATGCTATGATCTAGTAACAAGTTAATGTCGTGGAGTGTTGCTAGCGTCTTTTCCTTGTTGTTTGAGACAATTTCCATTCTCAAAGTTATCTTTAGCATTTGATTTCCATCGGGATCAAAGAGATTCCCCTTGTGTGTACCACCCCACAAATTATAGTTGTAGTAGTTATGATTAGTGGTTGGTCTTAAGGATGACAAGAGTGTGAATTTTAAAAAAATTATCAATGAAGAAAGATGTGATATTCCTGATAAAATTCAGTGTTACCTTTGAGGATAAATTCTAAATTCTAAATTGGAATCTAATATGAAATATAATTTAAATACAAATTCAATTGAATTTTATCGCTGTCAATGCAAAAAGATGTGATCAAATTTGGCATTCAGTTTTATAAATATATAATTATAAATTCAAATGCAAAACAATGTGATCAAATTTGGCATTAAGTTTGAGGAAATAAAAAGATGTGATCAAATTTGGCATTAAGTTTGAGTTAATATATAATTCTAAATTCAAATTTAGTTTGAAATCTAATTCAAAATAAAACTTAATCAAATTTTATAGAGAAATTTCAAACTTAAAAATAAGTTAATCCTTGAATTTCGAATTCAAATGAATTTAATCCCCGAATTTCAAATTTGAATGAATTTAATCCTCGGCTTTCAAAAAGATGCGATAAATAGAAAACACACAAAGAATTCATAGAAGACACAATACAAGAGATACAAAGATGAATACACAAACACAATATAATCTTTGGCATTAGACCTAGCCTCTATTTATACACATTTAGATAATCTGCACCGTTGATCATGAGCATAGATCAAGGGATGAGATTGTCTCTTCTAGACACTTCTCCTCACTCTAGTCAAGCTTATTTATTACATCCTTATCTCCATCAACTAATTTGATTGACTTGTCTCTTACTTACTCACACATGTCATCAAGTTTGGTTTACCTGCTCAACAAATCATCATCCCATACATGTATGAGTTATGAGTTCTAACAATCCCTCTTAACAAATACATGTCTTAATCTCTATCTAGTCAGGTCTTTACCAGAGTCATGTCGTCATCTTATGTCATCTTCTTATTGTTGGGATTCCTTCAGTGTGATCATTTATTTTAATGGCTTCCGCTCATCATAAATCTCCTTGGCATTTTGCGGCTTATCCCAAACCATTACAATGTTCAAGTGGTTTCGGATGACCACTAACCATCACACCAAGTGGTTTCTTACTGATCACACACTTTGCTTATAAGTAGTTTCGGCTGAACACATGATCCAGATTTTATGAGCAAAACGAAATGAACACAGATTATTATTATTATTAACATAGAGACACGATGAACAATAACAGATATTTAGTAAAACTGGCTTCTATTCAATAAAGAAATATGTTGAAACTGTAAAATGCAGATTGAAAACAAGCTTGCTAGAATGGTGGCAGCTTATCTCTGAGAAGAGATGTGACAACTGCGCTCATTTGCAAGAAGATGAGTACAATGAGGCTATGAAATACCTTTTACAATAAAAATGAATTCCAAATCCCAAGACACCCAAAAACTTAACCCTAGGATATGAAGCGCCAAGAGTCATGTGGGCCCCGTTGGGGTAAGTTGGTACATCAACTTCCCGAGGTCGTAACGTTTGCATACGATCTCCGTTTTAGGCGCACAATAGCCTATTGGAAAGGCCTATACAAGGACTACACATGATGCTGTCAAAATTTGACTTTGTCTTTAGTTTGACTATGGTGAGCCCTAAAAACGTGTTTTAGGGCCTTAAAACGACCTCGAAAGTTCAGGACCCGAAAACTAGGAAAAAACTGCCAAACTGAAAAACTACCAAGATGAGCCAGTTTGAATAGGTGGGTGGCCACCTATATCCACCTGGATCAATCCTATCCACTTAGGAAGAAATGGTCTCCATTGCGTTGAGTTCCCCCATTAGATGAGGAAATTTCTATTGAATTTGGCCCCGTATGAGCCACTTGCCTTGGTGTAGGCGCTTCCTTGCTTTGACAACCCGATAAAGATGGATCCTATGCTGGTGAGTGACCTTGACCTGTGTGTCCATGATATGATCAGTGGATTCATGTTCCATGCATTCAAGGTTGATATATGTTGGGGTCAATTGTTCTGCTATCTCTAAGGTGTCCAATAATGGTGGAAAAATGGCCGAAGGAGATCCACATTGAACACTGGGTGCAAGCCAAGGAAGGGGGGAATGTTGAGCTCAAAAGAATTGTCTCCCAAATCCTTGGTGATGGTTTAAGGTCCATAGCGGAGTGGAAAAATATTTCGATGGGGCCCTGTAAGGCGTTCTTTCTGCAAGTGCAACCAAACTTTGTCTCCCATCTGAAACTTGTGTGGCACCCGATGTTGATCATGGTGTTGCTTGTACTTGGCATTAGACTTCTGTAAAATATCCTGAACCTATTGGTAGATGTGATGATTCCATTCAATGAACCATGTGGCTTTGTCAGCTTCAGTTTGAGCATGGGACAAATTCTGTCTGGGTGGCTGCAAGGGGTAGTGCAACATCCATGGGACCCAATGGTTGAAATCCAAACCCTACCTAAAAGGGGTTGTGGCCGGTTGAGTTATGTATGGATCTATTGTAGTTGTGCTGAACATAGGGAAGAATCTCATCCCATGTGCGTGGGTTCTTGGAATTTTACATGCACATGATATGCACGATCATCCAGTTTACGACCTCAGTTTGGCCATCCATCTGGGGGTGGAAGGCAGTGGATTTGGTGAGCTTGGTGTCTAGCAGTGACTAGAGGCTCAAAACGAATGTGCTGAGGAACCGATTGTCCCGATCTGAGATAATGGTTTGTGGTATCCCAAAATGTACCCACACTCGTTCAAAGAAGAGCTTGGAAGTGGCCTCCGCTGTGATTCTCTTCTTGCAGAAAACCATAATCACCATTTTGGAAAAGCGATCAACAACCACAAAAACACATTCGTTTCCCCGCTTGGTGAATGGAAGACCTAACATGTAGTCCATTGAGATGGATTCCCAGGGCCTGTTAGGAGTAGGAAAATGGGTGTACATGCCTTGTTTTTTAGTGTCTGGCTTGACAATAGTGCAGGAAGTGCAGGACCCGATATACTTTCTAACATCCTATCGAAGTTTCGGCTAGTAGAAATGTTTCTACAACATTGCCACTTTATTTTCTACGTCGAAGTGTCTTGCCACTCGACTATAGTGGGCTTCCGAAATCAGCTTCGCTCACTCGCTTGATGGAATGCAGAGATGGCCCAGATGGCACAACAACCCATCCTGAAGATCGAAATTAGTGACAGTTTTGTTTGCGCCCAACATCTGGTAGGTGGTGGCGAATTCAATATCTTTATCATAGAGTTGGGGCCATCCAGAGGTCTCATGGCCACAAGAGTATAGCACTATGGTGAGTGCGGTGACTAGAGGTCGATTGAGGCAATAAGCGAAGCAGTTGGTACTTCCTATATTATACTTGATGTTGAGGTGGAACTACTGCAAGTATGTGGACCACTTTTGATGGCGGTTATTCTTCTCTTTTCCTTGTGTCTGCATGAACTACAACAACTTATGACCAGTGTGGATGAATGTCTCTTTCCCAAGAATGTAATGCCTCCACTGGTGATAAGCTTGCACAATGGAGTACATTTCTTTGTTGTAAATAGGGTACTTACGAACGACATCTGAAAGTGTCTCACTATGATAGGCCACAGGGTGGCCATATTGAGTGAGAACTACACCCACAACATAGTCTGAAGCATCTGTATCAATCTCAAAGATTTGTTGCAGGTTGGGTAATGAAAGCACTGGGGCTGAGCACAAGCATTGCTTCAAATCATCGAATGCTTGCTATTGGGACATGCCCCACACAAAATTTATGTTACCACCACCCCTGGTTACTTGGATGAGGGCCCATGCAATATGGGAGAATCCCAACATGAAATTGCGATATAAATTGGTAAGGCCTAAGAAGCTCTGAAGTTCAGTGAGCGTGGTTGGGGCTAGCTAGTCATGGATGACCTAGATTTTGGATGGATCCACATGCACACCATGCTTATCAACAATGTAGCCTAGGTACTGATTCCTGTTCATGTCGAAGGAGCATTTTTCCAAGTTGGCATATAGCTTGTGCTGCTGTAGAGTGTGCAAAACCTCCTGAATATGATGCAAGTGTTCCGCCCAAGTTTTGCTGTAGATGAGGATGTCATCCAGATATACCACTACAAAAGAATTGCTAAAAGACTGTAAGATATCATCCATCATCCTCATGAAAGTTGCTGGTGCATTTGTTAAACCAAAGGGCATGACCAACCATTCAAAAAGACCTTCTTTTGACTCGAAGGCATTATTCCATACATTTGTCTTCTCTATTTTGACCCGATGGTAGCTAGACTTCATATCAATCTTACTAAAGTATTTGGCCCCCTTGAGCTGATCAAGGAGATCAACAATTCGGGGAATCAGGTACCAGTTGTTGACTGTGATTTTATTTAGGGTCTGATAATCAATGCATAGTCGCCAGGTCTCATCTTTCTTCTGCGCAAGCACGATTAGGCTTCCACAAGGTGATGAGTTGGGTCGGATGTGCCCCTTGTGGAGTAGTTCTTGGATCTGACACTTGATCTCCTCATTTTCTAACAAAGAGCGACGATAGACTGACCCATTGGGTAACGGTGTGCCAGGGGTTAGATCGATGGAATGATTGGCCTAACAATGCAGAGGTACCCCAATAGGCGAGGAGAAGATGTCTTTGTATTCTTCCAAAACCTTATCCACTTGCTTCTGCTACGTGGAGAGGTCGATCACGGAGGCCATGGATGTGGCTACAACCTTTCGCTCATTCTCAGAGTGAATCACGAAGAAGAAAAACTTCCCAGTCTAAGAGATAACCTTCCTACATTGCTTGGCAGAGATCAAGGAAATGACACTAGGTGGGACTACCTCAAGTATCCTGTACAATTTCCTGTCCAAAGTAATAATAACATCGTGAGGTCTAGACTCATGTACAACATGATGTTTCCATAAATAAGGTTGGCCCAAAAGAACATCGCAAATTTCAAGGGGAGAAACATCACACAATACCTCGTCTTTGAAGGGCTTGATGCCATAGGACATGCGATACCGTTGGCTGACACAAAGATCGCTTCCTTGGCAAAGCCATCCGATGGTATAGGGATGTAGGTGTGGCGTTGTCGATAGGGATAACCGCTTGACGATCTCCGCTGAGATGAGATTCTTTTGGATACAACTATCAACGATGAAGTGAAACAAGGTGCCTTTCACCCACATCTGTGAATGAAATAGGCACTCTCCTTCCTTTGGCTCATAAGGTTCACGGGGCTGGATCTTGGTGGTAGAAACGATTGTACTGGGTTTTGCATCAATGATTTGTCTCCCCTTTTCTTGTTATGACTCAGATTCAGAACCTACATCTGATTCATAGGCTTTCACCTCAACCATCAATGTCTGCTTTGAATGGAAATCAAAAATGTTATCTTAGGGGCTCTTATGGAATTCACACCACTTCTCGATATCTTTCTTCGTCTTTCCATTGTCCTTCTTTGTTTGGGGCTTAGACTGGTTGTCCTGAGGCTATCCATCTTTGCTCTGCCCTTTGTGTTGTGGGTTGGGGCCGCCCTTGCCCTACTGCGGTGAGGGGTTCCTAGACCCAAACCGTCGCATTTTTTGTTTAAGCTTATGCTCGTTTTTGACGACATATCGAAGGTCGCGCCCAAGGACAAGATGTCTAAAAAATGCATTCCTTCCTCGATGTATCTATGCATACCAATGCGGTATTTGAGCACCATATGTCATTCAAAATATTTTATACCCAACTTGGTGCGCAAGGTATGGATGATGTTTGTGAGCTTTGACACTACTTGGTCCCTTTCTTGCCGCAGTGTGGTCCATTTTGTATACAGGTCATCATAATTTCCAACATGGTAGTATTGTTCCTTAATAGCATCCCTGAAGGACTCCTAGGTGAGTGCGACTATAAATAATGAGGGTTCCTCTGTTGCCTTTTTGTCACAAAAAGTATCCCACCAATCTTTGACATGGGGGATGACTTTGAGGAGCGCAAAAGTAATCTTTTCCTATTCGAAAAGTTATGGACAAAAAAATACCTTTCTAGTAGATTCAACCATTTGTGTCTATCTGACCTTCAAATATAGGAATATCAAATTTGATCTGTACCTTGAAGGGGGCGACTCCTCCGCTCGAGGAAGATGCGTCGCCTGTTGGTAGCCATCGAAGGATTTGCACAAAATTATCCATCATCTCGTTCCTCTGTTGCGCAAGGGCTTCCTTGAGAAATAGTTTGAAAGAATCTTCTGTTCAATCGTCTTTCTTTTCTCCCTCCATGGAAGGTCGCTTGGGCATGCGAGAGCTCTTGTCCTCAAGAGAAACAAGCTCGAGGCCCAACTCTTTATACCCTGACCTCGTTGGGGACATGCACTAAGAATGACAAGGAGAAAACCGCTCTGATACCATTGATCCGGTTTTTATGAGCATAACGAAATGCACATAGATTATTATTATTATTAACACAAAGACACAATGAACAATAACAAAGATACAATAAAACTGGCTTCTATTCAATAAAGAAATATGCTGAAATTGTAAAATGCAGACTGAAAACAAGCTTGCTAGAATGGTGGCGGCTTATCTCTGAGAAGAGATGTGACAACTGCACTCATTCGCAAGAAGATGAGTACAATGAGGCTTTGAAATCTTTTTCAATAAACACGAATGCCAAAACCCTAGATATCCTAAAACCTAACCCTAGGAAATGAAGCGCCAAGAGTCATGTGGGCCTCGTTTAGGTAAGTTGGTACATCAACTTCTTGAGGTCACAACTTTTGCATACGATCTCCGTTTTAGGTGCACGATAGCCCGTTGGAAAGGTCTATACGAGGAATACACATTATGCCATCAAACTCTAACTTTGTTTTCAATTTGACTTTGGCGAGCCCTAAAAATGCTGTTTAGGGCCTCAAATCAACCCCAGAAGTTGAAGACTCGAAAACTAGGAAAAAATTACAAAACCGGAAAATTGTCAAGATGAGCCACTTGGAATAGGTGGATGGCCACTGATATCCACCTGGATCAAGACATATGGTTTTGGATGACCACGAACCTCACACACATATGGTTTTAGCTGACCACGAACTTTGAACACAAGTGGTTTCGGCTAACCACGAACCTCACATACTGATGGTTTCGGTTGACCACGAACCTTGCGCATAGATGGGGAAATTGATTTACATTGCACACACTCAATTGAACTTTCTTCACTATGAGCTTCATCCTCAAACTTTTTCTTCTTCTTTTGTACCTGCATAAAACTGATTATTGCTCGATCTTTTGTTCCTTCCTTTTGTACCTACAACCAATTGATCATCGATGTCCATATAAAAATAAATTCATCTACCGAGATACATGGGTGCCGACTGCTGTACTCGCTAGTGCTCTAGGAATCCTTTTCAGCTACATGGTTCATCAACACATTAGACTATCCTTTAATCATTACTTGGTCCCAACCAACTCACACTCTGAGATTACTCCATCTCACATTCCCCCCATTAATCGAAGATCCAACTTCTCCGACTCACCATCAAGTTTAGATACAAGTACACCAGCCACCCTCGTACCTACCTTCCATAGCTGTGATACCAAAACAGAAAACACACAAAGAATTCACACAAGACACAATACAAGAGATACAAAGATGAATGCACAAATACAATATGATCTTTGACATTAGACCCGGCCTCTATTTATACACATTTAGATAAATCTGCACCGTTGATCATGAGCATAGACCAAGGGCCGAGATTGTCTCTTCTAAACACTTCTCTTCACTCCAGTCAAGCTTATTTATTACATCCTTATCTCCATCAACTACTTTGGTTGACTTGTCTTTTACTTACACAGGTCATCAAGTTTGGTTTACATGCTCCAGATCATCATGCCATACATGTATGAGTTAAGTGTTCTAACAGTGATCAAATTTGGCATTAAGTTTGAGGAAATAAAAAAATGTGATCAAAACTGGCATTAAGTTTGAGGAAATATATAAAATTCTAAATTCAAATTTAGTTCGAAATCTAATTTAAAATAAAATTTTATCCAATTTTATTGACAAATTTCAAACTTAAAAAAAAAGTTCATCCCTGAATTTCGAATTTGAATGAATTTAATCCCCGATTTTCGAATCTGAACGAATTTAATCATGGAATTTCGAATTTGAATGAATTTATTGCTGAACTTAATGGAATTTATTCAGCTGACCTTGTATAGTTGACTATTAAATTGAATTTACTCGGCTGACCTTGTATATGTGACTGTTATAATGATTGAAATAAATTTGAAGAGTTCATTATTGATCATCAAATTATATCTAGCACTCGAAGTATTCTGATTGCCTGTGTCTTGTTGACCGCCCATTTAGCAATGGTGGTCAACTCATGTGCCATGAAGATGCATCACCAGATGCAAATTTGATGAAGACAGTATTGGTTCTACTTGGGTATCTGATACCTTAGCACAAAATTTTGTAAACGAAATTTCCGCACCCCTGCGTGGGTTAATAATGTAATAAGTCTGCATGGATCATAGTTAGGTCAGGTACCTTGGGTGTTTCCGTTGGGGGAGTTCCTTTCACTGAGGGTTTTTTATCCTCAGGTTGTCGACCGGGCTTTAGGGACTGGCCGACTTCCCTTGAGTTTTTCCCTCCACACATGCAATAATTTCCTCCAAAGTGGTGAAAGGCGCTCTAATGGTCTCATTTTTTTGGTAGCTATTGTTTAGGAATGTTGTAAATGACCATGCCAGACAGTGTAGAAAGTTTCGCGGAATTTTGTCGAGTCTAGATAGTTTTTTTTTAATTAATTAAATTTTTAATAATTTAATTAATTAATTA
Organism: Picea engelmannii; assembly: GCA_009831015.1. NCBI lineage: Eukaryota > Viridiplantae > Streptophyta > Pinopsida > Pinales > Pinaceae > Picea > Picea engelmannii. The sequence continues at coordinate 238 of WSFP011469554.1, read as the reverse complement.
TTTTTTGAGCTAATATTGTAAAAACTGGGTCTTTGAGATTTTGATAGGGGTATTTGTGCTCAAAATAAATGGAATAGCACCCCCTACACCCATATACCAAGTTTCAGCTCAGTCGGACGAAGTTTACTATGCCTTTGTCCACCCGGAGTCCAAGTCAGTCAAAATAGCAATTTTAATTGCTAAGTCAAATTTTGTAATTTTGTAAAAATGAGTTATTGGGTGAATGTTTAAGGTGGAA
>WSFP011469548.1:0-17916 GCA_009831015.1 Picea engelmannii | reverse complement strand
TGGGAGATCATTTGCATTTGAAATAGAAACAATCCATTCATATATATTACTATGGATACGATTCAAATAAATATCAAAACTTTCTCCAATAATACATATTAGTATGAATACTATTAAAATAGATATCAAACCTTTCTCTTGGGCAATACTTAGCCAATTATCTAGCCACCAGGCCCTAGGTTGGCGGTATCCAACACCTATGTCCCTTGTTCCGTCATATACATATTGCAGCCAAAGATATTCAGTGATCAGTAGTTTATGATTTTACTAGTAAGAACCCACCAGGGGTTCGAAAACATTGCCATTAATAAACAAAAAACAAATGTTTTTCGACTGTCAGATACTCATCCCTTATCCCCTTTTCATTTTCCCATCCATTATCGCTTTCTGGTTTTATACTTATTCGTCTTTCTATGATCGGTGGTTGCAGGATTTGCGGGATGACATATATTCATCTCCATATCTATCTTCACATGACGAATCTGACCGATCATTGTTCCTTTGCATACTTAGTCAATTGTATGGTCGCGGTTGCCGGGCTGGTGCATACAAACTTGCGTTTTCTTCTTCCCGCATGTTATCGCTTTCTGGATATATACTTAGTCACCTTTCTATGATATTTGGTTCCAGGGTTGGCAGGCTGACATGTTTTCATCTCCATATATATCCTCGCACGATGAATCCGAACGATCGATGTTGCTTTCCATACTTAGCCAATTTTATGGTCGTCGTTGTCGGATTGGCGCTTACGAACTCGGTTGTTTATTGTTCTATTATATACATATTGAACTCAAAACATCTGTGATCTACAATTCCACAGCGGGTTCCTCGTATACATTAACTTCGTTCAAATTATCTGTCGTTGCCTTCCATCCCCACCAACTTCGCATCCTTCATGATATACATTAACTATGCTCTTACTAGTGACAACTAGACACACTGGTACAAAAGAATTGGAGCATGCTTCTCCGCTATATACAAATTGACAACCGAACTCCGACATCATCCCCTCTTCCATGTTACACATTATGCATTGAAATGTTCTGAACTATACAATTTGGTCGTCGGGGCCTTGCGTCCTCTAGAGAAACCTTGTGACCGTATTTTGGATCCTCGTGTTGGTGGGTTGATGAAAACTCCAACTCCTAGTCACTATTTTATGTTCTTCCCATCCCCATACTTCTTTCCAGTTATGCAACACCAAAGGTTTAATACTAGAATGACATCATGCAAAAAACATAAAAAAATCGTCATTAATAATCAAAAGTAGGGACAACCAACCATCCCTAGATAACTTGTCCAAAAACATGCAAACAAGATATTGCTTAGCGAAAGCAAGTCCCAGCCAGCGTTTTCGTGTTCCATATTTGCACACTTTTTCCATTGCGGGTTATCAGATTGACGGACTCAAAATTGTGTTTCAAATTTTCGGTGAGTTGTAAAGAGCACCCAGAGTTCTACAATGTACAATTTGTGCACAGGAATGTATAAAAACTCTTAATTCTCTCTCCCCCCCCCTCTATTATCCCTTTCTAGTTCTATATTTAGTTGCAACTATATGATCACGGCCTCATGGATTTGCAAATTGGAAACTCTTTATCTATATATTCACACCATGAGCCCAACCAACCGCAGTACCTTTCGATACTTATCCAATTATGTAATCACCGGGTCCCAGATTTGCGATATCCAACACCTATGTCCCCTGTTCCCTCATATACATCTTGCACCCAAAGAAATTATGTGATCTGCAAATTATGCCTTTACTGGTGAGAACTCAACAGGGGTTTGAAAGGATTTGCATTAATAAGAAAACAATATATGTTCTTCTCTGAGATACTTAGTGATTTTTCTGTTGTCTTCTTCCCGTGTATTATCGCTTTCTAGTTATATACTTAGTCACATTTCTATGATCGCGGGTTCCAACATTGGCGTGTTGACATATCTCCATCTCCATCTATATCCTCACATGAGAAATTTGACCGACCACTGTTCCTTTTCATACTTAGTCGATTTTATGCCCGTGATTGCCGGGTTGGGGCTTTCGAACTCTGATGCTTCTTGTTATGTGATATACATTTTTCACTCAAAATTTCCGTGATCTACAATTCCACCGCGGACTCTATCATTTTTCCCTTTTTTTCTTCCTGTGTATTATGGGACTATAAAGTATGGACATGAGATTTTATAGAGCATGTATAGAGTCTGCATTCCATACGTAGCCACTTTTTGGATTGCGGGTTCTCGAGTGGGCGGGCTTAAAATTGTCCTCCATTGTTCTATGCCCTGCAAATAGCACCCAGAATTCTGAGATATACAAATTGAATGCGGAATTCCTAGAATTCTAACCGACCATTGTTCCTTTTCATACTTAGTCATTTTTATGCTCGCGGTTGTCGGGTTGGCGCTTTTGAACTTTGCTGCTTCTTGTTCTGTGATATACATTTTTCACTCAAAATTTTTGTGATCTAAAATTCCACCGCGGACTCCTTCATCCTTTTTCCCTTTTTTTCTTCTTGTGTATTATGGGACTATAGAGTATGGACGTGATATTTTATAGAGCATGTATGGTCTCTACATTCCATACATAGCCACTTTTTGGATGGCGGGTTCTCGGGCGGGCGGGCTCAAAATTGGCCCTCCATTGTTCTGTGCCCTACAAATAGCACCCATAATTCCGTGATATACAAATTGAAAAGTGGACCTGCGGGCTGGCTGGCTCAACATTACACTTATTTTCAATACTAAATTAGCTCTTACTAGTGACAACTGGAGACACTAGTATGAAACAATTGGCATCACACCCTCCGCAATATAGAAATTGACTACCGACTTCCGACATCGTCTTCTCTTCTATGTAACAGATTATGCATTCAAATGTTCTGATTGATACAATTTGAACGTCGGGGCCTCGCGTCTTCTGGAGAGACTTTGTCAGCTTGTTTTGGATCCTCCTGTTGTCGGGTTCACGAAATGTCCAATTCTTGAATACTATTTTGGGTTGGCCCTTTCAAATTTTGTTGGTTCTTCTTCTGTAATATACATCTTGCACTCGAAATTTCTGTTCTCTACAATTCCACTGCGCACTCCACCCTTTTTCCCTTTTCTTCTTCTCGTGTGTTATCGCCTTCTGGTTATATACTTAATCACCTTTCTATGATCGTGGGTACCAACATTGACAGGCTGACATATGTTCATTTCCATCTATATCCTCACATGACGAATCCGTTTGACCGCTATTCCTTTCTATACTTAGCCAATTTTATGGCCACGCTTGTCGAGTTGGCTCTTTTGAACTCTGTTGCTTATTGTTCCATGATATACATCTTGAAATCAAAACTTTTATCATATACAATTCCACCACGGATTCCTCGAACTCACAAGATTCATTCTACCACGGTTAAAAAATGTTTCAAAGTATCTATTGTTGCCTTCCATCCCCACTAACTTCCTGTTGTTCCTAATATACATTGGTTGTGCTCTTACTAGTGAGAAATCAACACAATGGTATGAAACAGTTGGCATCCGGCCCTCCGCAATATACAAATTGACTATTGGTTTCACATCTTGTACTCAAAATTTATGTGATCTACAATTCCACCACGGACTCCTTAGTCCTTATTTCCTTTTCTTCTTCCTATGTATTATGGATTTCTGGTTATATACTTAGTCGCCTTTCAATGATCGCAGGTTCCAGCGTTGGCGGGCTGGAATATCTTTATCTCCATCTATATAATCACATGACGAATCCGACCGACCGTTGTTGCTTTCCATACTTAGCCAATTATATGGCCGTGGTTGTCGGGTTGGTGGTTTCGAACTCTGTTGCTTCTGTTCCATGATGTACATCTTGCACTCAAAACTTCCGTGATCTACAATTTCATCGTGATTTCTTGAACTCACAAGCTTCATGCTACCACGGTTCACAAATGTTTCAAAGTATCTGTCGTTTCCTTCGATCCCCACTAACTTCTTGTCCTTCCTAATATACATTGGTTATGCTCTTACTAGTGACAACTGCACACACTGATACGAAACAATTTGCATCTGCCCCTCCACAATATACAAATTGACTACCAGGTTCTGACAACTTCCCCTCTTCATTGTTAAATATTATGCATTGAAATGTTCTGAACAATACAATTTGATCGTCGGGACCTCACGTCTTATGGGGAGACCTTGTTAGCCTATTTTGGATCCTCGTGTTGACGGGTTCACGAAATCTCCAATTCTTAGTCATTGTTTCGGGTTGGCGCATTCGAACTCTGCTACTTCTTGTTTCATGCTATACATATTGCACTCAAAATTTTCGTGATTTACAATTACACCGTGGACTCCTTAAGTCCTTTTTCCCTTTTCTTCTTCCCATGTATTATCTTTTTGTGGTTATATACGTAGTCGCTTTTCTATGATGGCGGGTTCCAGTGTTGGCAGCCTGACATATCTTCATCTCCATCTATATCCTCACATGACAAAGGATATCTATGGCCACGCTTACTAGGTTGGCGCTTTCAAACTCTACTGTTGCTTGTTCCGTGATATACATATTGCACTCAAAATTTCCATGATTTACAATTCCACCGCGGACTCCTTAATCATTTTCCCCTTTTCTTCTTCCCATGTATTATCTCTTTGTGGTTGTATACTTAGTCTCTTTTCTATGATCACGGGTTCCAGCGTTGGCGGGCTGACATATCTTCATCTCCATCTATATCCTCACATGACGAATCTGACCGACTGTTGTTCCTTTCCATACTTAGCCAATTTTATGGTCATGGTTGTCGCATTAATGCTTTCCAAATCTGTTGCTTCTTGTTTCATTCTATACATCGTGCACTCAAAAATTCCGTCATCTACAATTCCACTGTGGACTCCTCGAACTCACAATCTTCACTCTACCACGACTCACAAATGTTTCAAATTTTATGTCACTGCCTTCCATCCCCACTAACTTCTTGTCCTTCCTAATATACATTAATTATGCTCTTACTAGTGATATACAAATTTCCCTTTGGACTGTCCTACCATACCCTCTTCAGTGTTACATGTATTGCACTCAAAAACTTCTGAGACATACAATTTGACCCTCGCGCCCTCACCTCCAATGGTTGTACCTTGTAACCCTATTTTGAAGCTTATTTTTCCTGTACTCGTGACCTCCGTACTTTCTTAGTATGCAATTAGAAACCTTTCATGGTAACAACTAACCATGCAAGAACCGTCACCATTGTCATTAATGAGCGAAACGCTCGAGGAGATCTCTCATTATTACGCATTAAACCAAGATCTGTAGAGAGTTATTTTGTCCCTTTCGATTGTTCATCTCGAACACGCTTCGTCGTGTTGGCCTACTCAAGAAATATACAATGCTTAATCGCTCATTGCTGTATCCACCATGTTCACATTTCTATGTATGCAATTACTAGTGTTTAATGATAACAACGCATCATGCAACAACCGTCCAAATTGTCATTAATGAAAAAAAGTCTCGAGGATATCTACCATTCACACGCATTGGACCAAGATTTGTGTAAGGTTATATTATCCCTTCCAACTTTTCGTTTCATTCATCATCTGGAGAAAACAAATGTTCTTGTAGACTTATGGCAGTAGGTCAACAACAGTTTTGTGGAGATATGGTAAATATCTTCAGACATCAGGACCAGAACTTCCACTGGTCCAGGGCATACTTTTACTATTCATCCCATTCTGCGTAGAACGAAGTGATTTGGACCTCTAGAATCACTCGTGTAGGCTGTGTCCCTAAGGTTTTTGACTATAAGGAGGTGGTCTCTTGGTGCGCAGGAAAAATATATTCCAAGCCAAATAATTATTCCACTGCGCGACCATTCTCTTGTTTCTTTGTCGCCTCAGGTCTTCCACGAGATGTTAAAATTGTCAGTGCCAACATTAACGTTCAGAGGACAAGACTACAAGCAGTTCCTAGAAAAACATGATAATGGGTTGGACATCTTGGTCGAGTTCCTCGAAGAGCCGACAAAAGTTCCTCAAGATATCACAAACTTGCAGGTAGGTTCCTTTAGAAATCCATTCCGGGAAATTGCTTTCTTGTTTACAAGAATAACGTGACAGGCATCCACGACAAGAATTTCCCATATAATTATTTATATTTTGTACTTCACAGTCAAGGAACAATTCATTTTCGATTGGGGGAAGCTAATTTCCATTGAGATATGTTCCCAGTTGTCACGATTGAAAGAATCGAATAAATTTTATATGTCATCCTACTTAATTTTCGCAATAGTGCATTGTTGTCCATTTCCAAAACTTTCTCTTTCCAATAAAATAAACTGTGGATTCGACCCAGTAACATTCTGGTACCAGGCCCCATGGAGGCACAAGGCCTCCCATTGTTTTTATGAAGTTTTTAATGGATTTGTCTCAGTTTTCAAAGATTTTTTGTTAGGGAAGGATGCTCCCCGGATGTATGGCCAGGAAACCAAGTTTTTGAACAGGAAGGGCACACATGAACAAAAGGAAAATCATAGTGTACTCATGGTATTTGGTTCTAAGGACAATCCTACTTTCCTTCCATGCCACATCACAGACAATATGTTTGTTTGAGAAATAACAAGGCAATACAACCACTGGTTGCATTTTTTCCATGACAAGAAAAAAAACAGTTCATTCCTCTGTCCTGGAAAGTCGGAGACTTCGTGTGCAGAAACGTCAACAAGATTGATGAATTTGCTAATCATTTCAAGAAATTGAACCTAACGTATACTGAAAGGCTAAAAGGGTTCGACCCTAATGGGATTTTTCAAGAACATTTACTGGCAGTTGGCTTTAACAACTCTTTTATCCATAGACACCTGACCGAAGACAAGGATAGTGAGGACAACAATGTTTCTTCTGGCAATTGTGACACAGAGACATTGCAAAGCACGACTGAATTGTACAGACAACAGGGAAAAGTATCCAGTGAGAAGAGTGCCCAGTCCCCCGCCATCACTCCCAAGAGCACGACATCATCGAGCATCGCCTCAACAGCCCACGCCAGTAAGAGATCAACCCAAAAATCTTTGAACAAAGGAGGAGATAAGAACCCTCCTCACATAAAAATTGATAGTTCTCACAAAATTCCACTTAGGAAGAAGAGAAAAAACAATGCAGGGCAGGTGGACGAAATTGAAAGTGAACAGGTGAAAATTTAAATTGAAATTGATCACATGCACAAAATTGGGTCGTCCGCAGTGGAAATAGCTGAGACTGAAAATTTTGATAGCCAATCTAAAAGCATGGTCATTGAAAAGAGAGATCTAACAAACATGAAAGGCAAATCTCGCACAGAGATTAACTTTAGGAAAATGTGCCCGTCCCAAATCTCCCTATTTCACCAAGTAATCGATGATGCTCTTCATGATTCCATTAGAGGAATTGAAGCGGAAAATTCCAGAGTTAAAGAACGCCTCAACGAATTTGAGCAGGCTTTCATTGCAACCCCAGAATTTGACATTCCTTTAGAAAAAAACTTGCCTGCTACCACTGCAACTAGGATGAAAGTATCCTCTACCCTCCTTGCATGATCTAGAGCCCTTGTAGAGAATAACATCAACAAAAGAATGCAGCTAGTTACTGAAGCTTGGGAAACATCACAAAATTTAGTTTCCTTTGGAAAGAAGGCAAATGGTTTTCTCGAACATTTGGAGGCGAATTTAAAAAATGATCAGCGTTTCTGTGAAGAGGTGCTGACCCCTTTTTCCAACCATGTCATCACACATCGAAACTGAAAAGAAGACAAAAGAAACTCCCCTCCCCAAAGCAGACCAAAAATGTAAAAGCGTGCTGGCAAAAGAAAGTTAAGAACCTGGAGCTCATTGTCGAATCATGTAAACAAGCCATATCAGAAAAGGAAGATTTATTCAGAAGCCTAATCCAAATAGACTTAGTCGGAAGTACCAACGAGGTTCAAGACCCAAACTTAATTATCAAATCCTTGAAAACACCAAAGAAGCCTTCCATGAACAACTTGATATTTTAAAGGGGTTGTTTTTGAATTTTTTTACGACATAGTTGAACATCGTGTAGATGAGCTCGAGCGTTGGGTGTTGGACTATGCGGCACACAATGAAGAAACTGAACATAGTCTGCATAGTATTTCAATGAATCTAAGGAAATTAGAAAACAACCTCTACGACATAGAAATCCGGGATGAAATCAGCATGCCCCCCATGAGAAGCTACATCGAAGAATGGTTCCAATAGAAAATGGACAACCTCGTCCAGGAAGGGCAACAACCGGTCGACACGACCCCACTGACCATCGACGACAACAACAAAAATGCATCGGCTTCATAATAAGTCTATACTGACATCTTGTTTTCTTTATCAATTCAATTTAACTCTATATTATCATCTTGTTTTCTTTATCAATCCAGTTATTACCTCTTTAAATGGAAAACTATAACCAAAGACTCATAACTTCCAATTTCTTCTTTTTCAGGTCTTCCTCTCTACTGTCACGCACCTCTTCTTTCAACATTCCTAATTCTTGTACTTGTTTCTTTTTATGGTCCGCGGGAGCCCAATCCCATTCTATATGACAAACACATTTAAATTTCCAGGAATATGTAACAAATATTATTATTTTTTGATAAATTTCAAAGAAAACTGATTCAGAATGCCTTTATTGTATGCTAAATTTTGGGTGTCCAGGAACCTTTCTTGTTTGTTCCAAGAAAAAATAATTTGGGAATGCTACATTTTTTATGTCCTATTGTATGCTAAATTTTTTTTGCCCGAAAACTTTTGTTGATATAACAAACGTTACTACTTTCAAAGAAAACTATTTCGGTAATGCCTTTGTTGCACGACGTTGTTGCTATTCTATTGTTTTAAAGAAAACTAACTTGGAAATGCTATTTTTTTTGTGTTTTTGTCCACGAACCTATGTAACAGACCTTATTACCATTCTATTGTATGCTACCTTTTTTTTTGTCCAGGAACCTTTTAAATGTTCTTGTAACAAACGTTCTTACTAGAAACCTTATTATTATTGTACACTAATTTTTTTTGTCCAGACTCCTTTGAAATCTTTCCTGTACTATCAAACTAAGATACTAGGAACCTTTTTTGATATACCAGACATTAATACTGTTTGATAAATTTTAAATTAAACTAATTTGAGAATACTAAATTTTGCATTGATACCACATGTACTTCAAATTCCTACCCACGTGTTTGTACTTGGTCGCATTTATTCCCATTCCAACCTGGCAGGACTACATTGCCATGCATCACTTGTTTCTTTGGTAATTATAGCTTCCTTTTTAAAATTGAACTTTGGAACGTTATAAATGTTAAGCCTTTATGCTTTTTCTTATAGACTTATAAAAATGTAATAAAAAATTCTTTTTCTTTGTAGTATTTTTTGGTAGTTTATATATATATATTATTTTTCACACTTTTTTTTTTAATGACACTTTTAGTATTTGGTTTTCTTTTGTATCTTTTGAGTATTTGAATATTTTATTCACTTAATTCACTTGGTATATTTTCTTAAAAATATTTTCTTTTAATTCTTTAAAAGGTCGTGTCGTATTACCTATGATGTATCACCTCATAGGTTCGACAAATAGTTTTTTTTTAATGGTGGATATGTTAGTATTCTTTGTAGATGGTGGATTTGTTAGTATTTTTTGTTTAAGTTGTGTGGGATTCCAATATGGAAGATGTATGACGATTGTACCGAATGAATGACAGCCATAACACAGAGCTATGGTTTGGTATTCGTACTTATACCTTTTTCATATTCACGATTAGAGTAGTTTAAACGTTCTACCTTTTGGGGTTTTTTTTGTCACTTTTTCCATTTGATTTTGTCTGAAATCTGGTGATGAATGGTTGGATATGAAAATTTGAGTGGCTAAGTTTGTATAATCCAAGTGCCCCAGGGGTTTTTCAGCATGCTGAATCCATTTATGCATTCATAAAGACAATTTAAACAACAGAAAATAGAGATTTTGTCCAATTTTACATCACCGGATTCCGATCAATTCTTGCGAGAAATCCCAAAAGGTAGAATGTTTACCCAACGCCTTCACAATTTGCCTTCTTCCCATGAGTAGGATTAGCAGAATAATTTTTTATGGGACCTCTTACTCCCTATGGTCTTTATTCCTCTTCTCTAGTTTCTTTGATCTTGCAGTGGAACTATGATTTTCTCTTCGACAAAATTTTGGATTTGGTGTGGCTACGAGCTTGATTATGGTCAATGACTTGTAAACATAAAAATTCTACGGAATTAGGTCTGGCTAAAATTCGACAATTTTTTTTCCAAGGGAAATGAACTTGACCAAGGCCACGATTAGACTTGCTCCGATATCTAATGTAGTGAATCAATTCGGTTCACTAATGTAAATATCCAATGTAAAAATGACAATAGGTTAAAATCCATATATTATAGTAATAAATAATTGAATAAGATATGATGAATGATTACAATGATAAACGAGGGGTGTATATATTCCCACACATGGGTTCCCTTTCATAAGAGACATGAACTTTCATCATGAATGTGTCTTTTCATAACATATTTAGTTATTGCATATTAATTATTATTATTTAATCATTATTTATGTATATCTATTTATATGTATATTTGTGCTCATAGCAGTTGCCTTGCATTGATTAGGAAATTGGCCTAAATTTACAAATCGGGCCCTCTCATTACCATTTTAACTATATAAAATTGTGGCTTTGTTCAATGTTCTTCTTTGAAAGACATATTTCCTCGATCAATCCAAAAATTCAAAAGCATTCCCTCTAGTCACTAAAGTTATTTAACCTTGTCCTGATTCAACAATTGGGCCTCACATTTAAATTGAGCATTCCCTTTATGAATGATAATGATATGGGGTCTTGATTTCATAATTCCCCTCCTTTCCTGCATGATCCAGGTGGATATTGGAGGCCACCCACCTGTTCCAAATTCCAACTAGCTCATCTTGACTTTTTTCAGTTCCACACATTTCTCTATAATGGGGACATTTATTTGTAATTGTTTGAAGCCCTACAAAACATCCTGGTGGATATTGGTGGCCACCCACCTATTCCATGTAGATTATTTTGGATGTTTTCATGTTAGTACATCTTTATGTACTTCGAGTGTTGTTTTGGGGCCCTAAAGAACGTTTTTTTGGCTTACCACAGTCAAACTGTAGATTGTGTTGAAATTTAATGACATGATGTGTAGTTCTTGAAAATACCTTTCCAACGGGCTATCACACACATAAAACGAAGATCGTATGAAAAAGTTACAACTCTGAGAAGTTGATTTACTAACTTATCCCAACAAGGCCCACATGAATTTTGGCGCTTCATCTCCTAGGGTTAGGTTTTTGGATGTCTAGGGTTTTGGCAATCATGTTTATCATAAAAAATCCTTCAGAACCTCATTGTACTCTTCTTCTTGCGAATGAGTGTAGCCGTCACATATCTTCTCAGAAATAAAGATGCCACCATTCTAGCGAATCTTGCATTCTATATTTTTATAGTCTCTGTACATTTCTTTCATTAATAGAAATCATGTATTGTTGTATTTCTCTGTTTCTGGAAAATTTTATGTGTATTTTATTGTAATATCTCTGTTTTCATTTCGTTCCGAAAATAATCAGGATCAATGGTTTCAGAGCAGGATGCTCTTGATCGTTTTTCAGTGCATGTCCCTGATGAGGTCCAAGTATAGCAAGTTGGGTCTCGAGCTTGTCTCTATTGAGGAAAATCGCTCTCACACGCCCAAGAAACCCTCTATGGTGCATAAAAGAAAAATGACGAAGAAAAAGATTCTATTAACCTATTGCTTGAGCAAGCTCTCGCGTAACAGAGGGACAAAATGATGGAGAATTTTCCCCACATCCTTCAATGTCTATCGATAGAAACTTGCACATATTCATAAAGCTACCACTTTGGAGGAACCTCTCCCTTCAAGGTATAAGTTAATTTTGATATTCTCGTATTTGAAGGTAAGATAGATGCAAATGCATTAGAAAAATGGTTAAATCTGCTAGAAGGTTTTTCTCTGTTCACAAATTTTCCAACAGGGAAAAGATCACCTTCACACTCCTCAAGGCTCTTCCTCATGTCGAAAATTGGTGGGAAACTTATTGGGAGAAAAATTCCACAGAGGAATATGGAATATATGGGGCTTATCCCACTTGGGATTTTTTTGTGGATGCGGTCAGGGAACAATACTACATGTTAACACCTACTTTGTTCTACATTATTTTATTCCTCATTCATCCCTACTTGTCATTTCAAATTTAGTATAAGTTATAAATATTTAGCATTATGTTGTTAAAGGTTTAATAACTTATCTTAAAGGGATTAAAATAATTCTAGATCGAATGAATGAGATGGACTTAGTTTTGTGAGAGGGGGACAAAAGGACACACGTGTTTAAATGATTTCTTGATGGAATCACTTGGCTTCAAATATTTTCATTTGAGCCATAAGTCATGTCAACATCTATACTTCATGATTATTTAAATTAGTAGGTTGTAGATTCAAAGTCTAATCCTCCCAAGAAAGCAAAAGGAAAAATCTGGTTGAGCGCTACAAGAACTTCCACATGTCCCTGGTCGTTATTATTTCGAGTACCTTGGAGAGTTGTGGAAGTTGTGGATTGTACTGCCAAATTTCATGAGTATGCAAAACAATTAGAAAGTAGCAGTTGTCAGCCATATCATGCGAATATGGTAGTCTTTTCTACACGTCAGTTGTCCATAAGGTTACATGGATGAGGTTATTCAAAAAAATGTTTTCAAAACTGGTGCATTATTCGTTACCTACAACAGTTGGTTGATTTGAATTGGCACCCACACAACAAACAGATCCCCTATTATTCTCATTACATAGTAGACAGATCCCTTCTTTGTAGCCAAGAGTCTAGTCTTCTAGTCGCAGGTGCACAGATGGGTAAAGGTGGACATGTGAATAGGAAAGAGCCCGAAGGGATTAATAGCATGGAGGCTTATGAAGAAAGTTGCCACATTTTTGATCGGGAAGGTTGGTATCTTTTCTGAACTAAGTTGGATGGTCATCATTATAACACAACCGGGGAGTTTTCTAAGAGTTTCAATGGAAAATGGGCCCAGATTGCAAACTTGGGCATGTAGGTTATAGAGGATTCCATAGCAGTTGCTTGCAATCTCTCGACTGATGGAGAAAGGTGGTTTAAAAATAAATTGATTACAGGAGGAGATGTAAATTAGTTTTTGAAACTTGAATAGAGAGACCCTAATTGGGCCAAAGTAATTCCCAGGGATTTGATTGTTGATGAATGGATGGAAGCCTTAATCATGCTTAAAATATTCATCTCTAGTGAGGGGATCTATTATGTGGTATTTCTATTTCATCTACGATTTATGCTTCATCTGGTAGGAATTAAGAGGATAATCTGTTGGACATAGTGCCATTGATGTCAATAGTTGATATCATTGATGTGATGATAAGTTGAGATAAAATATCAGGAGGGTTAGCGAATGAAGATCAAATCTTAGAAGAGATGGCGCAATAAATTTCAGAAGAATCGTTGGAGGATTAGTCAACAATATATAATGACTGATGTCAAACAGTTGGACGATATGCAGAGATTAAAGCTCAGGAGAGTTAACGATGAAGATCAAAGCTCATAAGAGATGGTGCATTGAAATGCAGTAGGTATGGTGTGATGAAACTCAGATCAAATCAATATCATTGATGCACAATCACCAGATCAACGACAAGGATAAATTGTGGAGAGCGAAAGAAGAATTAAACTACTCACTAGTTACAATCCCGCAATCTGTCTAGATCGTCAGATCTCATAAACTCAAATAACGACGATTGTGGTTGATCCAAAAAACGATCATATTAAGTTGTATTTATTCGTGACCGTTGGATGCGCAATCACCAGATCAACGATAGGGATAGATTGCGAAGATCAAAAGGAGAATTAAATATCGTGCTATTTCCAATCCCGCAATTAGTCAGGACCATCAGATCTTATAGCCTTGAATATCGACCATTGTGGTTGACTCACCAACAACGCACAACTTCAAATTGTGGATTTTTGGTGATGAGTTAAATCATTCGCAAGTTGTGGTTCCACAACCATCCTTAATCATGGATCTACTTTAAGAAGTCTTCATAACCGTTGGATCACTTTAAAGTGGAAGGATAGGATAAGAGGGGAAAAAGTTGATAATTCGATTATCTGAATAGCTGTCAGCCGATGGATCACTTTTTAGTGGAAGGACAGGATAAGATGAAATATCTGAGATCTCGATTATCTGAAATCCCATCAGCCGTCAGATTAAAATTAAGTGGAAGGACATGATAAGATGAAAGATCTGAGATCTCGATTATCCAAAATCTTGTCAGTCATCAGATTAAAATTAAGTGGAAGGATGGGATAAGAAGAAAGGTTGAGTTCTCGATTATCCGAATACCCATCAGTCGACATATCATTCCAAAGATGTGAGGAGGTTAAGCTCGAGAAAAATATCACTTTAAAGTTTTAATTTTGAGATTTGAAATTCCTTAAGCCCAGAGACCTGAAATAAATTCTCGACTACCGGATCATCCGAAGTAAGCCTCAACCGTCTGATTCAAGAGGACATGTGGAAAACCACATCAGAAGATCACATCAACAAGGACGTGTGGGAGATCTACGTCAGCAGACCATGCCAACAAAGACATATGGCAGATCACGTCAACAAACCACATCAACAAGAACGCGTGGCAAACCACATCAACAAGGAAGTGTGGCAAACCACATTAGCAAGGACATGTCGCAGACCACGTCATCAAGTAAACATAGAATAATTAGATGATGACATGTGTTAAGAGGAAATTGGCTCATGCCATGTCAACACGTGACGTTAATAAATTAGGTCACTTCGAAAGAATTACTTCGGGAGTTTCACCACTAGCAAATGACAAAAGCTCCGAAGTCCCGAAGGACGAAATCCCGAAGTAGACATGGTTCGTCCGATATAAAGAAACATCTCGGGAGCATTGTCATCCATCGATCTACTAAAATGGAAGGATAGCGTAAGTTGAAATAGCCGAAGTCCCAGAGTAAATGGTGGCCATCCATCAAGATGCTTGATTAAGTCCTAGCCGTCAGATTAAACAATGAAATAATTTGTGTAAGGATCAAATCTGACCATTGATTTGTTTCTGTGAAATAAACCGTTCGATCTTATTCGAAGGTTTGAAAATTTGAAAAGCCGATGTTCTGAAGGGTGAAATTCCGTCAGCCGTCCATCTCATCAGGAGATTGAATTGTGATCATTGATTTAATAAGCACTCAAGCACTCGTTTGGCTTAGCGTTTGGTCATTGTCGTTGGTCATATGATATAAGAGATATAAATGACAATATAATGCGTAGCTATAATTTTTAATCCTGTGGTTCTGTAACGCTCAGTCGCATGTAATGGTTTGAAGGTGGCGCCTCCACAAAATTTGGTTTCTGTGAAAATAACAGAGATTCGAGATTGAGTTTTAAAGGATGAAATTGATCCATATATGATCAGTTTACGAAAAACCTCATAGTAAAAATAATAAGCAGTGATCATGGTTAAGTTAAACAAATAGGTGCAATGGTTCAAAACCAAGGGACACAATGTATCACTCTCATGCCATTTCGAAGAGTATATAAATGAGAAAGAGTGGTAAGAAGAGTGTGTCTCTGCGGTTCAGATAAGAAGATAAAAATAAAAACAGAGTTCAAGATGAAGAACTGTTTGTTCTAACGTGCATGTCAATGTCTTATTGAAAATCAAGAATAAAGGGAGACAAAGCAGTTATGCAATCTAGTGTATAACACAGAATTTTGTCCAAATTCAGAAAATAAGGGTGGTTGGGTGGTGCAAGGGTAGGTTGGTGCCTGCAGAGGGAGTTGGTGCTTCCTTGTCAGTTGTAGCTGACTAAATAGGGGGTCGTTACCTCCTACCAGTTGGTTATGGTGAACAAAAGGTGTGCGTGCATCCTGATCAGTTGGTGTTGATCGAAAAGGAAGAATATCTTCCTTCTATGTAACATGTAAAACAAAATTTTGCAGTTAATAGAAAAGAGTTTGTGGTTTTCCCATTTGGGTTCCACGATAAAATATTGTGTTAAAATTTTGTTTTCTTTAATAAAAGGAAAATGATATAATAAGTGTGTCATTGATTCACCCCCCCCCTCTCAGTGATAGGATCTTATCCTTCAGAATCTAACTTATTATTTCTTGAGGGATGTCAACAAGATGGCCATGAAGGTCCAAGCAAACCTCAAAGACAAGTAAAACCTATGGTATTGGGAGAGGATACAAAACCTAAGACAATAGAGGAATTGGTAGAGCCTGTACAACTTAAAGACCATTCCCCAAAGGTCATTCCTCCTAGCTCAAGCTCCTCTGAAGACGATGTTTCTCAATATTAAATTGTGATGTGAAAGAGGAGCACCAGGTGTTGATTAATTGGGTTTGTTTTCATTAATGTCAACTCTTGAATAAATTCCAATAGCGAATTTCGGTAAAACAAAGGTTTGGGTAATGGGACCAAGTTTTTTTTATGGATAATGGTATAAGTTTTGATATATTTGCAGGTAATAATATTCTATATGGATAGTACATGTCATGCCATTTCTGTTGGTATGTGGAACGTCACATAACTCCTCACAGTTAGAGAGTTATGGCCATGTGAAGTTGGAGAACCCTCATGAGTAATCTAGAAGCCCCAAAAGGTCAAAGTAGTCAAAGTGTTTGCAAAAGAAATTATTTCAATAATAAAGTTAATGGAGAAATCCCTAAATAAGGAAAGTGGGATGTTGCATGAAAGTATAAATAAGAGGCAATACTCTCTCATTTAATCACACTTGAACCTATTGAATATCATTGAATATATATTTTGTGAAAGGTTATTTGGGTAGGTATTATTGATAGAGAAAAGTGTAGTAGGAAAAGTGCGGTAAGAAAAGTGTGACAGAAAAAGTGCGGTAGAAAAAGTGCCACAGAAAAATCGTGGCAGAAAAAGTGTGGCATAAAAATCGCGGTAGAAAAAGTGAGACATAAAAATCACGACAAAAAAGTGCGGCTGAAAAATCGCGACAGAAGAAGTGCGGCAGAAAAATCGTGGCAACAACATGGTTGGGGTCTATTTATGAGATATATGACACATCTTGTTTGAGGTATGTTTTGTGAGCTAGGGTTTAGCTCTTGAGATGGTATTGGATGTTCAGTATTGCTGCATATATTGGATTTGTTGAGGGATACAATTGGTATTTTTTTGTTGGTATTTGGAATATGGGTATTGGTGTTTTCATTGTTATGCGTTGTTGAAGTTGTTGGTTTAGCTTGAAGCTACATAACAATGAGGTTGTGGCACATGGTTTGATGTAAGGGTTTATGGTATTTGGTTTATGGATAGAGTGATGAATTTTTTATGGTTATATTGTTGTATGTCTTTGGTATATGGTTGAGGTACATGTTGGGTACATGGTTGAGACAAGTAGTTGATGAGTTGGCACATACATGAGGTCTATAGTTGATGATGTTGGTACATAGTGATGTGTAGTTGATGCATGGTACATGTTGGTTCAGGTTATTGGTACAGGTTGTTTGGTGTAGGTTGATTGGTACAGGTTGTTACAGGTTATTGGTACAGGTTGACAATGGAAGTGGTTGATTCAGTGACAGTGACAGGTTGTTTACATTTGGAATTTATATTTCAGGGTGGTTGTATGGGGAAAGGACAGGTGGTTTTAGCCACCTTCTGGTTGTAGCCGGAGAACATAGGGGGTTGTAGCCTCCTTTTGGTTGTAGCTAGAGAATTGGGGAGTTGGAGCTTCCCTCAGGTTGTAGCCTGAGAAACTAGGGGGTTGGAGCCTCCTTCCAGTTGCAGCTGGAAAACAAAAGAATTTGGTGCTTCC
>WSFP011469545.1:0-17916 GCA_009831015.1 Picea engelmannii | reverse complement strand
GGAAGATCCTTCTAGAAGTGGAAGCTTCTATTAGGTCTTCTTACATCTGCCTTATTCTATTTTATTGAAAGGTCTTATTAATATTGACCTTTATTACATCCAAATACATTGATCTACCTATGTGCGGGTTAGGACCTTAACATATTAAATCCACTACACCACATCCTAAATTTTAAAACATCTATACTAAACATAATTAACATAAAAAGATACTTATTCTTATTCTTTGGTAAGATGGTGAAAAGATCTTCACCACATGTCAAATTTTAAAACATCTATACTAAACATAATTAACATAAAAAGATAGTTATTCTTTGGTAAGATGGTGAGAAGATTTTCACCATATGTCAAGATCATTCACTCGCATCTAATTCACCATGAATACTATCAATCTTTTTATTACACAAATAATCCCTTGGTTGGTTTGGCAAGAGTGGAATTGTAATAGGCTTGATATCATTTAAAACTAAGTTTAATATGTTTTAAAACTTACTCCAAATAGAATTATTCATAGTATTATTAAGAATTGTGTATGAATTTAAAGTCACACTGCCACCTCCCTAAATTTCAAGATATCCAATATAAAACATCCTATTTTTTATTTTTTAAAACATATGTAACATTCTAAAATTTAAAACATTTATAAAAAATAATTAACATAAAACTTATCGTTATTTTTATTTTTATTCTTTGATAAGATTATTATGAATACAAAAGGACATTCACTATCGACCAACACACCATGAATATGTACAACTTTTTTTTTATAACACAAACAATCCCTTGGTTTAAGCCATACAAATATACATTAAGAATCCAACCAGTATAAACTACCACCAGTCACTGTACAGCAGAGCCTAACTGACACAATACTAAACATTTACACAACCTCCTTTCTATCAATTTTCAACATCTCTGTCTGTACAAGCGTTCCTTTTCTTTCTCTTCTTTGCCCCTCGCTATCTCATATCACAATACCGACAACCTCTGTTGGCGTTTAGATCCCTCATCAGCACCGTTGATCACTACAAAGTCCATGGCTGATTGGGGTGTAGCTGTGTCCTTGTGAAACTGAACTGGCGTAACCCCAGCATCCCTCATCGAATGGAGAGTGGTTGCTTTTAAACTGATCTCCTCCTTCTCCTGTCCTGCACGAAGACATGGTCACAATCCGAACTCCATGGAGTCAGAAGGATCACCGATGACGAGGAAACTGAAATCCAACAGTGATTGCTGAATATCGTGAGATGAGTGAACGAGGGACAAAGAAGAGCAGGAAAACACTATACAGAGAGTATCTCATAATTGACGTATATAAGAGAAAAATCACGTCTTTTTCCTACACGAAGGTCACTTTCGTTTGGGATTTCCTGGGCACTGTAGACAAATGACAAGCACCGCCTTCCCGACAACTTTCGTGTGAATTCCTGGGTACGGCACACAAATGACCAGCACCGCCTTACTAACTGATTAAGCTTAACTCTTCAAAGAATAAATGATCTTTATTAAAAGAGCGGCCACAAACTACTCCATTAATATGAGGGCGGCGGCAGCCTGTCCCATCAATCTACAATCCAACGAGGGAACTTCCCAGTAAACTAACGCCACCTCAAAATGTTGGGAAGATTGAGAAAGTTGCTGCAGCAAGCAAGGTTGTTGCAACGTGTCCAGAGGCGGTTGAAGCTGGACATGCAATTTGACCATTTTCCATAAACAGCTGTACTTGCAAAAGGCTGCGCGGAATAGGTTGAATTAATGGGAGTAGTGTTGTATATCGACAAACTCATCGCTTCATTTCCCACTACGTCCCGTTGGAACTAGGCAAATAAAAAATCCTCCAATTTGATTCATCTGTTTTCCAAACTGTAATCCGGACTCTTGACCGGTTAGGTCAGTTTAAAAACTAGGAAAACTGTGTAGATGACATTGTTAATTTGATTAAGTTGTAATTTGAAGATTCATACCATTTCAACTGTTCGATTTGAACCAAAATTATACCTTACAAAATTCGAAAAGCAAGGTAATTTAAGGGCGAAATACCCCAGGAAGAAGACATGGAATTTGACAGGCAAATTTACCATCACAGGCCAATTTGCCTTTCATCATAGCCTTGTGGTTAAAAATTTGGTGTCACTGTCAACCTCCTTCCTTAAAACGGAAGGGCAGAACCGACATTAAAGCGGTTGAAACCGTCCAATATACTAGTTTTCTCTCTTTTTAACTGTTATATATAGGTAATTTTAAAAACTGTAAGTCATAGCGATGTTCACTTAATTCTTAAACAGGTGTGTGTGAGAGGTATGTGCAGTTGGGGGAATAATAGAGAAAACATATCATCCTAAACAGGTGTGTGAGAGGTATGTGCAGTTGATAGGAGAGAAAATATTGAAAATTCTACCCAGCTCATGAGTAGTCATTCTTGAGTGGTTAAGTGGTGAGTTCAATTTGCATATGAACAACTTTTTTCTTTTTTCTTTTGTAGGTTGTAGCTATCTTGGCATCATTGCATGCATCCTACTTAGTGTTTGGTCAATTGTTTATGTACAGTGATTGGATCTATGTAAAATTGAAGCATAAAAACAAGCTGGAACCTCTTATTTGGTGCTTCTTAAAATTGAAACTATGTGCAACTACCATATCAAAATAATTTGGCCCTACTCAAAATTGAAACTATGTGCAAGTTGCTATCTCATTAAGATAATCTGTTAAACTTTTCTGTTTATATTTTTAATGGTATTGTTTATATTTTTAATGGTGTTGTATTCCACTAAAAAACCAGTCATAAAAAAATTATTGACTAAAAAATTATTGACTAGTAAGAGTGCCCATCAAATTTATACCTTGGACGGTAAGAGTTGATTAGAATAGAAAACAACAAAATGCTTCCTGACAATATTTCAACGCTGATCCTAAGGTTCGATAGCGGATGGAAAAAGAGAAGCACAACCATTTAGTGTTACCAATATTGCAACACCGACCCTGAGGTTCGATAGCTGATGGAGAAAGAACAATGCAACAGGAGAAGGGAAAACGATTTGGCCTTTTACAATTTTTAATCATTATGTTTGCTTTCTCATCCTTCAAATTTCGGGAATCTCATCTTTAATGAAATTTATTGTAAATGGCTTTAAATAAAATTCATCCTCAAACCAAAATTGTAAACAGATGTTTTTCTTGATCGATTCAAATAAAATTTACTTTGAAATTAAAATCATCGGTGGACACAGATGTAATTTAACCAATCAGAAAACAATTTTAGTTTATTTTTATTTTTTTTTGGATTTCTACCCATTTGTAATCAATTAAAACTGAAAAAATAATATATTATAAATGCAAACACTCTTGCAACATTAATTCTAATCTAACTTTTAACCTTCAAATCTATCCTGGTGCGGTTACATTTTAGTGATTGTACGCTTTTCACAAAATGTCTTTTAAGATATTATTTTTGGAAATATTCTGAATCAGATTTATACAAATGTGAGAATAAAACTTTGTGAGAAACTTTAATCAATAAAAGAGCTAATTTTTTTAATAAATTATTAAAATTAAAAAAAATAAACACAACCAAATAAAACTTTACTAACTCCACCTATTAAGATGTAATGGTAAAGTCCAACTAGATGTAATGGTAGTCTCACATGTCTGCATTATACTCCTTAGCCATATCATACAATTCAACTAGAGAGGAGGCATCCAGAAGGATAAGGAGAGATGTGTACACTGCAGTCTTTTTGGGCGCATTCACAGTTCACTGGTCGGAACAGTATCAAGAGTAGTATATGTTTCAATATGCAAGGCCGGATGAGCAAAATATTAGGGACAGTATGTCTCTATATATACAAATTCTACAAATACGGGTTGATAGTTATGGTTTACAAGTTAGAGGATATGGAGTCAAGTCCCCAGATATATATAAGGTAAAGATTATCGGTCTTAGGATGTTTTTATTAAATTAAGTTGTCAAAAATGTAAACTGTTTATTTACTTTCAGTATTATTCTTCAAAAAAGTATTTCAATATAAATTTATACTAATCACTATTTTTTGTTATTCATAATTCATTTTTGAATGCAGAAATAGATTCAACATGCTGAAAAACACCCAAAACACTCAGAGTCTATAGAAATAATCACTTGAATTTACAAATCAAACAATTTCTCACTTAATTTCAAATAAATATCCCTGAAAAAATTTTCATTTCCCAAAATCTTTAGCCTAAAACCTACATTGACAGAAAATCTTTAGCTTAATGTTTACTTCTACAGTGGCAGAAAATGATAATACATGTTTCAATATGTATACTACAGTGGCAGAAAATGATAATACCTGTTTCAATATGCACTGACATGTATATTAGACCATATACTACCATTAATACTGTATATTAGAGCCTGGTGGTCAATCTTTCCCACTGCCAAAGCTCGGCCACTGTATGCAGAACGGCTACGGCATCTCCAAGAACTTTGGAGAAGGTCCGTGGTCCTGTGCCGGGAAAACGTTTCACTAAGACTCTGCAGCTAAGTAATTATTATACCTGTAAAAACTGGGTCATTACCTGCATGAAGGCTACGCAATTTCCTGAGACTTGCGGAAAGCTAGCCGCTCCTGATCCAGGCGTAGTTGCCTTCACTTTACATGACTCACAACAGAAGCTACGAACTCTGCGGCCCACGTGGATATAAACTCTGATAACCACCGCAATTCTCCATCCCGCTTTCTCCTCCTTTCTTCGACCCTGTCCGCTCCTCGGCGACTTCAGATGCAACGTCCATCGGCCGGTATCGCATCACTTGGCCAAGTTCTTGGTGGACTGGTTCAAACTTCAAACGACCGCCCTCGTGGGTTAGCCTTCGACTCAGCTCCTATTCCGGCTTTGGCCGATTCCAGACGAGAAAACGAATTGTAGAGGTGTACCATCTGTACAGTGAATTACTGTGGGCGGATCTGCCAAGCTCTCATGGCCCTCTATCCTAAAATCTTGTAAAGTCTATAAATCCTCTTTGGAATATTGACCTGAAATCTTGGAAACTCCTTCTGAATCTTGTTTGGAATATTGAATAGATAGGTTTGAGATATGTTTGGAATATTGAATTGATAAGTTTGAGATAAGAAACTTTTAGTTACAAGATTTTAGAGAAAAAGTTAATTATTTAAAATTAAAAAATAAATAAAAAAAAAAATTGAAAATATTTATATACTAAATTAAACCAGGACAGATTTGGATTAAGAAATTTTGGACTAAAAAGTCTCACTTCAACTTAAATCGGGACAGATTTGGAATAAGTAACGATGGACATTTGCACGATATAGACAAAAAAGCATTTCTCTACTCCCATTTACAATATATCAAATAAAAAGCAGACGCATAAATATTCGAGACATTATTATCTTCGTCCTGCATCTTATCTTTTGCTTTTCTTTATCTTATCCTATTCTCTGGATGGATATACACGTCATCTTCCAATGTCAGGAGAAATCTTCATTATCACCAGCGATTGAATTTGACCTAAAATAACGCGGCCGCAACTGTTGACCTAAAATCTTCATTATCACCAGAGATTGAATTTGATGGGCAAATTTACTGTAACGGCCCAATTTACCTTTCAAATAAGATCTTCAAATATGGTTAAAGATTTCGTGTAACCATCAACTTCCTTCCTTAAAACGGGCAGAATTTTCAAATATGGTTAAAGATTTCGTGTAACCATCAACTTCCTTCCGTAAAACGGGCAGAATGGACATTAAAGTAATAGAAACCCGTCAAATTTAACGGGCTTTACCAGTTTGAAATTCCAACCGTGCTTACCACGTTCAAATCCATCAAGTTTAACCACGAATAAGGTGGATGAAAGTTTTATGAGTGAATACTGTCTTACCTGATTATTGGTTGCCTGCACTCATAGCAGCATCCATTGACTCAGATCTCGCTAGCTAAGTATATGCATCCAGTGTAACCTGTGGGGAAGGGAAGGTTATTCCCTGTCACGAGTTATATCTGATTCCCAAGTTCGGCATCTCCACTCGCGGTGAATCCAAAACATAGTTGAAACGCTGGCCCTGGGCTTCAGCCTTCCATAATGGATAGGATAGGAAAAGGGATTTGGAATTCATGAGACAAGAGAGAAACAAAATACACACAGAAATGAATTGTATTACACCAATTACACAGAGATACATCACACTTAAATAAGTGTTGTGAGATCCAACTTATTTCATTCTTGGAGGGAGAGGTTAAAAGTGATTAATCTAGCAGTTCCTAAAAGGAAATATTGTAAGTGTTATAAAGGCATATCCTGGAAGTGCGTCCCCTATAAGGATATCGATCTAGATCTCGGCGAGGTTGTGCATCTGCTATGATCCCTACTTATCTTGCATCTCCAAGGTAATGGCTTGGAAACCATGGGTAGATTTAGTTTGATCGGAAGAAGACTTAAGTCGAAATTCAACATTACGTAACAATTCAATTCTAGATAACCCTTTCTTTTAGAAAAATGAGAGAATCTCTCAACATCCTCCAACAAACCCAATCCAATCCCTAAACTCTAGAATGTAGCATTAATTAGGCATTATCTCTAACACCCCGAGTTAATGCCTACATTATAAAACTTCACAAATTACATAACATAAAAGGTTACAACACTTTGTGGCATCGTATTCATCACCTTCTACACTTACTCTTCATCAACTCTCATGTAATGAATCATTCTATGGACATACCTCCATCTGTCATATATTTCTCTTTCTGCTATTTGTAGAAAGGTAGTCTAGGCACTGAATGTCTTCAAAAATCAATTATACAAAGTGACTTCCAATCATAAGAAGAGTTGTTTTTTAAACGAAGGTTGCCATCTTATATCAAGATACAAGAGTTCCTAGTTTCTTTTACATAAACACGTAAACATATAATCAATTTACACAATTTAAGCACACCACACACAAGATCTGAACCCATCATCTTGGATCTTAGTACTTCAGATGCAAGTTGTTAGAGTAGTCAATTCTAACAATCTTTGCTCTTACACATTGAGTTGACTAAACTCAATATGTTTCAAATTCCAAAATCTCGTACAATATTCAATGTACATTTATTGAATTCACAATCCCTCAAAGCAAGGGAAAACCATCTAGTGTGACTTCCACAAGTAGCATTATTTTTTAGTGCTATTCTTCACATACGACATCGCCAAAAGTGAATAAATACTTTTCACTTCACATTTTTTATTAAACCCTCATTGCGCAGCTAAAATGGATGGTCACTATATTCAACCCGTGGACCGATCAATTTGACAGACTAAGTTGTCTTCTCTCGCTATCTCTCATCATTATGTCTTCATATTACCTCTTTGCAGTGGCAATCCAAAAAATGTCATTCCTTTCACACGACTCACCTTGGCATTCAACAACCAACTCACATCCAATTGCTAATTGCTCCCTAAAACTAGTGGCTCCCTTATAATGATATGATGTCATAATGGTTGACCTTGGTGACTCCCTCAGACTTGGGGGTTCCCTCAGACTTGAATATAGCCTGCGTCCTCCCTTGGTAGTGGTAGCAACGCTGAACAACATTCCACGACAGTTTGCATCCTTTCTCTACAGCGGCAACAGTGATCGGTATCTTGAATCCTCCCTCAACGTCCAACACGATTGCTTATGATTCAAGTGGCGACACTTTGATCGACTTCTATTCCTCGGATTCAACGCACAAATGCAATTAGGCTCAATTACAGCGCACAAATGTTTCACGGGTCAACGCACATCCTTATAACAAATCTCAGATCTCTACACGTATGGGATTATCACTTCTCTGCAACTTCACCTCGATGCTCTCAACACAGATGACGAATAGCGAGCAGAACTGGCACCAACAAACAATAGAAAAGACGGGAATTACTGCCTCTCATTGGAACGAACAAACAATATAACAGACGAGAATTACTCCGTGAACTCAACTCTTCAAATATTGAAGAGGCTCTCTAGTCTCTAAAGAGGTTTTTCCCCGCTCTGATACCAATTTGGAATTCATGAGAGAAGAAAGACACAAAATACATAGACATAAATGAATTGTATTACACCAATTACACAAACCCAATCTCATCCATAAACTCTAGAATGTAGCATTAATTAGGCATTATCTCTAACACCCCCTGTTAATGCCTACATTACAAAAATTCACAAATTACATAACAGAAAAGGTTACAACACTTTGTCTGACATGGTCTTCATAAGCTTCTACATTCACTCTGATGCCTCTTTCTCATCCTCATCCTCGAGCTTACCATTCAACTCATTTAAAATGTAAATTCTTTAGGCCATCATTCATGAACTTGCACAATAGACAATATTGACAAACTTGGCTCACCGGGGCTTCAATGAGAAAAGTTGACAAGTAATGAATCATCCTATGGACATACCTCCATCTGTCATTTATTTCACTTTCGGCTATCCGTCAGTTTGTAGAAAGGCAGTCTAGGTACGAAATGTCTTCAAAAATCAATTATACAAGCTGACTTCCAATCATAAGAACATTTGTTCTTGAAACCGGGGTTGCCAACTTATATCAAGATACAAGTGTTCTTACTTTCTTTTACATAAACACGTAAACATATAAAAATTTTAAGCACACCACACACAAGATCTAAACCCATCATCTTGGATCTTCGTACTTCACCTGCAACTTGTTAGAGTAGTCAATTCTAACAATCTTTTCTCTTACACATTCATTTGACTAAACTCAATATGTTTCAAATTCCAAGATCTCGTACAATATTCAATGTACATTCATTGAATTCACAATCTCTCAAACTCACTAAACTATTAACTCACACTAACAACATATATATATATAAAAGTAGAAAAGCAAGGGAAAACCATCTACGGTGGCTTCCACAGGTAGCATTCTTTTTTAGTGCTATTCTTCACACATGACATCACCAAAACTGAATAAATACTTTTCACTTCACATTTTTTATCAACCCCTCATCACGCGCAGCTAAAATGGATGGTCACTGTATTCAACCCTAGACTAGTCAATTTGACACTCTAAGTTGTCTTCTCACGCTATCTCTCATCATTATGTCTCCATATTACCTCTTTGCAGTGGCAATTCAAAACATGTAATTCCTTTCACACGACTCACCCTGGAAATCAACAACCAATGGACATCCAATTGCTAACTGCTCCCTCATACTGATATGACGTCATAATGGTTGACCTTGGTGACTCCCTCAGACTTGGCGGTTCCATCAGACTTGACTATAGCTTGCATCCTCCCTTGGCAGCAGTAGCAACGCCGAACAACATTCCACGACATCTTGTGTCCTTCCTGTGTAGTGACAACAATGATCTGTATCTTGAATCCTCCCTCAATGTCCAACATGATTGGTTATGATTCAAGTGGCAACACTTCGATCGACTTCTATTCATCAGATTCAACGCACAGATGCAATTAGGCTTAGTTATAACGCACAAATGCTTCACGGGTCAACACACATCCTTATAACAAATCTCATATCTCTACACGTATGGGATTATCACTTCTCTACAACTTCACCTCGATGCTCTCAACACAGATGATGAATAACGAATAGAACTGGCATAACACGCTTCATCTCCCTCTAACTGGAATCAACAAACAATAGAACAGACGGGCATTACTCCTTGAACTCAACTCTTCAAATATTAAAGAGGCTCTCTAGTCTCTAAAGTAGCTTTTCCCTGCTCTGATACCAATTTGGAATTCATGAGAGAAGAGAGACACAAAATACACACACATAAATGAATTGTATTACACCAATTACACAGAGATACATCACACTTAAATAAGTGTTGTGCGATGCAACTTATTCCACTCTTGGAGGGAGAGATTGAGAGAATCTCTCAACATCCTTGAGTAAACCCAATCCAATCCCTAAACTCTAGAATGTAGCATTAATTAAGCATTATCTCTAACAAATGGAAGGTTGTCCCTTGTCACAAGTCATCTCAAATTTCATTCCACTACACTCCTGAGTCCCGTGTCCCTAGTCAGCAGTGATATGTGGGCTTGAAAAACTATGGCCAAAGAGGCGCAACAGGTTATAGAACCACCTTTGATCCAAATTATCGTTCAACATGCAACACCAGGAAAAGAAGGTTCAGAGCAAGGCTTCAATCCCCAAACATGATTTTTCCATCGAGGAGGTTCGATTCCATTACCATTGTTGAAGGGTTTGAGTCCCAACTCACAGTGAATGCAAAATAGAGTTGAAAGTCTGACCCTGGGCTTCGACGTTTGACAATGGAGAAATCATAAATGTACATAGATTACACTATCATGGTTCAAAGTAAATGGTGGTGGCCATGTAGGTATCTTATTAGCTAAGTTTGTATAATTCTAGTGGACCAGGGGTTCTTTTGTAGACTAAATGCATTTATTTATTCAGAAATGCAATTTAGACCACAAAAAAATGTTATTTCGTCCATATTTATGTCACGGTATTTAGGTAAAAAAAAACAAAATATGGAACATTTAGACAACACCCCTATTAACTACCACTTCCAACACACATAATTGAAAAGTGAATTAATAAAGTTTTTTTAAATTTCTAATCCATCATAAATAGATTCCATCCACTTGATTATGGTGGTGACATAAAAGATTTGATCATATTCCATGTGCAAAATGTCCCTCAAATTCCATTCTGGTGGGGAGGATAACAATCATTCTTCCCAACTAACCAACCTAAACCCAATTGACATACAACAACAAAAAAATCTATTTATGATAATGCATCCCAACATTAAATTGTTTTAATTGAATGAAATATTTTTTTGTTATTAATATTTTTAATTTTTTTATATATCAATTAAATTACACATATTCTTTAAAATATAGCTTTTTATACAATTCATATTAATATCTAACTACATTTCATTTATTTTATATTTACGAATATAAGAGAAATTTATTAATAATATACCCCTTTTTATACCATTAATATTAATATTAATATGTAACTACATTTATGACAAATTTATTAATGATTATACAATGTTAATGTCAACTAATAAAATCCTTATTATGAATATAGGAATATGGGAAAACATTAGGATAAAGTTATTATGACTTATATCAAATATTAAAAATAGTTAACACTAATAATTAAATTAATGTTAATGTGAAATAATAAAATCTTTATTATGAATATGGTACAACTTTATTTATAATGGATAAAGTTTTTATGATTTATATTAAATATTAAAAATAGTTAAAATTAATAATTAAATTAAGTTGATAAGATTTTATTTTTAAGATGTGTTTATTTCAATTTTCAATTTATTAATATTAAATTAAAGTACAAATTTAAAATATTTAAAATGATTAAAAATAATAATTTTGTGGAGATATATGTCCTGGTGAAAAGGGTCAAGTTCAAGGTTGTATTATTACGAATTATAAAGCATCTTTGTTGTAATTTTGAATACTTATTTCAAATTTTGAGGCCTACTTACCCTTACATATTACATATTGATGTGATAGTGCATAATTTATGCTCACAAATTATTTTGGTAGATTGAAATTAAAAAACAATTTTGATGCAATACTTGTATGCTATCTTACTAAATATTTTCCATAGTTATGCATATTTTAAACTAGCATATAATTGAAATTGTGATTTGAATATTGGTTGTGAGAAGAGGTTTTTATATATATTTAGTTTATTTATTCCAATGCTTTATTTCCCACTTGTCTTTTTAATTTATAATATATCTATTCAATATTTCTAAATATATATAAAAAAATTGTTTTGGTTATTTTTTAACATTATGTCTTAGAGACAACTATGCATATTCTTGATTAACAAAATTTTGAATTATCATAAGTTGAGTAGGTTTTTAGGTCTCCAACATTTTCCCTATTCTGACCCCCCAAACCAGCAATGGTGGCCCTCGCTCAAGGATGAGTCACCCCCTCCTTCTAAAACATAGTGGCTGGTGGCAACAACCACTAGACACAGACCCCTTCCCGCATCCCTGACTCCACAAGTTCGCCCAACCCAATGGATATAGAACAAACAAAATGAACTAAGGAAATATTGACAAGTTCGGATTCGATCCCAGTTTAGAACCAGCAGACCTAGAAAGATGACAATAAAATCCTATCGTCCTTCATCCTGCACGCAAAGGAAATTCTACAGTATGAAATCTTGTTGCCCCTCTTGAGGGAGGACATCTAATACATGCAATACCATGCCCTCATATGGAAATTTATGGGCCTCTGGCCATTTACGAAAGCTCTCATGTGGTGGATCAAAACCACATGGAAGCCCAAAGGAGAGGTCACCCTCAAACTGGGATCTAAAGGATTCTTTACAACCATCTTCAACCTGGCAGAAGAATGAAAAAGGATCTTCCAAGGAGGACCCTATTTCTTCAACTTTGTTGGCCTATATATGCGGATCTGGAAAGAGAACTTTAGTCTGGAAAAGGAATATTTCATTGTCGCCCCGATATGGATCAGATTGTACTCGCTCCTGCAAGAGTATCGATGCACATAAATCCTAGAGGGTATAAGGAACACTCTCAGATCCTTTGTCACAATTGCAGAAGCCACCCTTCAAGGACACTATATCTCTTATGCCCGGATCTATGTCTACCTCAATATCTCAAAATATTTGTCAGCCTCAATTTGCCTCATATAAAGAGATGTCGACTGGCTTCAGACCCTGGATTATGAGCACATTCCCATTTGATGCCGAAAATTCCATGCTCATGAGAACCTTTTCTGGGAATTCCCCCTGAACAATCCAACAAAGCTCCCCAATCCCCTTCCAGAGAAAGATGAGGCAAGATTTGAAGAATTCCAAGCCAAGTGCAAATCCCAAAAGAAATTCCCCTCCCAACCCAACCCCAAAGGCCCCCGCATCAGTAACAGTTTTGACTCCCTATCCAACCTCCCAAACCAAGAATCCTTTGGTCTAAACCCCTTGGACGAAACCCAACAAAGTTCTCAATCTGGGCTTGAACGGGATATTACCGTCCCTAGTGCTCCCTCCCCCCTCAAACCCGACCCCGAGCCTAAAAAAAAAGATGAAACAATGGTCCCATATGAACCCCTAAAGGTGGAGCAGTACGATTTGGAAGACATGGATCTGGAGGAGCTAGATATACAAGGCATAGTAGCATCTTGGGAACGGAAAGAGTAACACTCGATACCATATCAACAAATAAGACTATTGCAAAGTGCCTTGATCAAATAGAGGAACAAAGAGAAAGGTACAACGAACCAAAAAGGTAAGAACACTAGAACTGCTTCTCTAGGAATAAAAAACACTTAAAGTAAAGAAATTATTAAGGCTCCCAAAGATGAAAATAAAATAGGAAGGCCCTCCAATAAACAACTCTTACAAGAACTAGGAGAACTCCTTTTAAATTATGGAAGGATCAAGACTATGGTGGAAAAATTATCCTCCTACCCCCAACCTTCCTGTTGAAATACATCTCATGGAATGTAAGAGGCCTTAACATCCCAAGTAAGAAAATATGCTTAAAGAACTTGATTTATGAGGAAAAACCTTCAATGATGATGATACAAGAAACCAAATGCACTTCCACCAATATGGAAAAAATAGCCATCAAATGTTGGAGAAGTTGTAATGTCATAGCCATAGATGTTGAAGGAGCCTCGGTTGGCCTGGCCATCCTCTGGAACCCTAGTGAAATGACCCTTTCCTCCTTCTTCACCACCCATCACTCCATAACTTCCAAATTCCAACCAATAAGATCTGACCATTCAGGCTACATCACAAAATTCTACGGCCCTCAAATTTTGTAGGAGAAAATATCCCTTATGCAGTCCCTTTCCCTTATCGTGCCCCTTATTTATAGACATCCTTGGATCATAGGGGGAGACTTCAACATTATAACCTCTCTTCCATAGAAAATTGTAGGCTTAAACCCCTAGATCAAGACTCTGAAATATTTAAAAACACCATCAGTAACTTGGGCTTGGTAGACTGGGAAACGTCTAATGGAACCTTCACCTAGAGCAACCATCGAGCTGGCCAATACCACATAGCCTCCAATTTGGATCACTTCCTCCTCTCAAAATCCCCTCTCCTTAGAAACTTCACCAGAGAATCCACCATCCTCCCCTTTCATGGTTAGGACCACTAGCCCATCACCCTCCTTGTCAACATCCCAACTACCCCCTAGAACCATCCCTTCCTCTTTGAATCCTTCTGGATGACGGACCCCTCCTTCCAATCCAACTTTCCCTCCTACTAGAAGGTAGTGACGGTTAACTTGTGCTCCCCGATGTACAAACTGCAACAACAATTGAAGAACCTGAAACAAAGAATCAAGGAATGGAATAAATTAGAATTTGGAAACATAATTCAAGCCAAAAAACAACTTCAATAAAGAAAGAAACACAACCAACATTAGATGACCGCTTCAGGGTGCTCTTGGGAGCTAATAGAGGAAGAAATATCTCTCATGGCCTAGATAGAAACCAAAGAAAAGCAAGAGGAAATTCTATGGAGACATAAATCAAGAATCTAGTGGCTCCAATAGGGTGAGAGAAACACAAAGTTTTTCCACAACTCCATGATCCAGAAGAGGCACCAGAACAAAATTATTTGGCTAAAAGATCAACAAGGAAACAAATTAAGAAACCATCAAGACATCAAATCATAGCTCTTTTAATACTACATAATTCTTATTCAAGAACCATAGTTGAATAAAAAAATCACAATCAAAAGGATTACCCAACATATTCCAAAAATGATAAATAAAAACCATAATGAAGCCTTTATGAAGCCAAACACAATGGAAGAGGTAGAGCAAGTGATCTGGGAGATGTCGGAAGGGAAATATCCAGTACCAGATGGATTCACATTCGACATCTATCAAGCATGTTGGTCGGTAATAAAAAATGAAGTTTGGGAAGCAGTGGAAGACTCCTAAAAATTCAAAAAATTCCTCCCATATTTCAATGCCACCTTCCTCACTCTTATCACTAAAGAGGAAAAAGTAGAAACCCCCCATAAGGTTCTCCCTATTTCTATTTGCAATGTTATCCACAAACTCATTTCCAAAATCATTGCGAACAGACTGAAACCCCTCCTCCCCTCCCTCATGTGCCCGAAGTAGACAGTCTTTGTGGAAGGCATACAAATCCTAGAAAGTATCATCCTAACACATGACCTTATCCACTGTATTCATTCCTCCAAGAAACTAAAAATTCTCATCAAGTTAGACCTCTCAAAATCATTTGACAGCCTGAATTGGAACTACATCCTCAACATCCTTGCTACTTTTGGCTTCAACAAATTTTGGATACAATGGTCTCACTCTCTTCTCTCCTCAACCTTGTTTTCCATCATGGTTAATGCATCCCCCTCCCTGACCTTCTCCCCCTCTAGGGGTATCCTTCAGGGAGATACCCTCTCTCCCTTCCTCTATTGGTTGTGGAGTGATCTAAAAATGAAGAAGACTTGAAAAACTTGAAAACTTATTGCAAGTGAATGTTATGTGTTTAAAGAAAAAGGATCAGTTTGCAACACATAAAATAAAGGATTACTTATGCAAATTACACATAGACAACAACATAATCAATGAACATAAACACATAAGCACAACAATTGATAAAGGAGTTCACCCCTCTTATGGGCTACATCTCCTGGTCCAACTTCCAATGGATCATTATTATTAATTTCTCCAAAAGTTCTCAAAAACATGTCTTACAATGCTCAAACTGACAAACCGACTGCTCCAATGGCTTCCCAGCGTCCCAAAACCCCTGTCTGGGCTCTTTCGGCACCTCAATCGGTCGAAAAATGAAGAAGTTAGGCCTTCTGGAAGTCTCCCTCTTCAAGCTTGTTGTCTCTGGTTCTACAATTCACACCCCCCTTGAATGAACCTGGCTCACACGCTCATTTAAGCGCAAAAACCCAGCACCGGGCGCAACCGCGCCAATGGTGCAAACTGTAGGATGATTAAGGGCACGCCAGCCCCTAATCGCCTTGACACCTGGGCGTATGAGAGCATATGACCTCGCACTTGTAAACAAGTGGTTAACCATTACATAAATGCTGTGTGAAGCCCGCGCTCCTTTCCACCGAGCCAATGGTCATGTGGTAATAATAAAAACCATGGTTTATAGTTATAAAACCCCACGCGAATGGTTACAGTCGTATATATTACGGTTACATGTTTTTTTGAAATGAAACCACGGGATATGTAATATAGACCCCGCGCGTTTCCAACTGTCGACTATATAACACAGTTATATTACAATGCCAATGTCCACGGGCCGGGGCTAAGCCCCGGCCCGACCCCCCGCCCACATTACAAACTTGCGAATTCAAATATTCCCAAACACATATAATTAATAAGAACCACGTTGTGGCCCAATGTTCGGGCAGTCGTGCGAAGGCTCTCGGAGGTGTGGGAGGTCTGGGGGTCGAACCCCACGGCCTCCAATATATTTTATATAAAACCAAAAGCCAAATAATGAGTGACACGTGGCGCCCTCGGGTTGGGCCACGTGTCCTCATACTATTCGCTCATAAACGGACACGTGTCAGATCCTAATTCATCAACATCAACCAACCATTTCTTGCCACATCACCTTGGTACGGTCGTACGGTCCTACCACGTCAGACCGTACAGACTATATGGACTGTACGGACAGGTACAGTCAGCATCAAATTGTTTGACTATTTGGCTTGGCGAACAGATCGCGATATCCTCTCCATACGGCGTCCATTTTACAAAGTAAATATACCGCCGGAATCAGGAAGATGAGATGGACGCAATGGCACTATTTTCGTCGCATTCCGAGCACTTTGAAAATTGAGCAAAATTTGATCCCCTGATCACACCTCCCCATTAGGAAGATTTTGGACCTCCAAAAGACTATCTCAGTCTATGTGAAGATGAGGGTATAGTTCCCTCACCCTTCCAACCTCAATCCACTTGGCCTGGCTTCGATTCGTCCCTTTAAAACCAACTCGCAAATACTCCACATTTCCTCGCTTCGAAGTTCGCATCCTCTTGTCAAGGATGGTGTCTTCCTGCAGTTATGTTAGATACTCTAGAGAAAAATCATCTATGGAAGGAATCTGAACATGCTCTCCTTGATCATCAATCAATGGAGGCTCATACAACTTCAAATTCTCAACGTTAACAACTGCATACATCTGCATATATGGAGGCAAATCTAAACGAAAAGCATTGTTACCAATCTTGTCAACAATCTTGAAGGGACCATATCGAATCGGTTTCAACTTTTTACCTTCTCCTTTAAGCCTCTCCTTGCTGATGTAAAGCCACACTTCATCACCAACTTCGAAACTATGATCAACACGATGCTTGTCATGTCTCGTTTTGTACTTGGCCTGACTCTTTTCCAACTGCTCTTGCACCACCTGATGTATCGACTGAATTTGTTTAATGAACTTCTTTGCCCGATCAATATCATATTTCCCATCAACAACAATATCTTTCCCAAAGATAAAATCTAAAGTTGACTTGGGCAAATAGCCAAAACATGCCTCAAATGGTGACGTTTGCATTGAAGAGTGCTTAGCTCGATTGTACACATGTTGAACGTAGTGCAAATGTTCATCCCAAAGCTTAGGATGCTTGCTGCAATAAGAACGAAGAAGATGTACCACTGTACGATTCACCACCTCTGTCTGACCATTTTTCTGTGGATGAAAATCTTTTCTCTTTTTCAACTTGGTGTCCATGAGTGCCCACAAACTCGACCAAAAACTTCCAAAAAATCGAGAATCCCGATCAGAAATAATGGACTTGGGCAAACCAAAATGCACCCAAACATTTTGAAAGAACAACTGTGTCATTTGTTCTGCTGTTACCTGCTTAGTACAAGGCATCAAAATACACATCTTGCTAAAACGATCAA
>WSFP011469544.1:0-17918 GCA_009831015.1 Picea engelmannii | reverse complement strand
TTTACATTTGGAAGCTGTAGCTACCTTTGGAAGTCATTACTTCCCTTGAACAATAACTATTAATTATTTCTCATATATTGTGCATGGTGTATTGTGGTGTATTGGTGTAACTCTTATACCATTATTCATTGCTCATTGGATATAGTTGAATGGTTTAAGTATAAGTTGAAAAATGTTTTAAATTGTACTTGATACTGATTCACCCCCCTCTCAGTATCAACAGTATTGATGATAAAAGAAGTACAAGTGGAGAATCTTTTTACTTGGGAGAGTTTCTGGTATCATGGTTAAGCAAGAAACAATCATCAATATACGTGTCTATAATAGAAGCATAATACATTGCAGCAATGACTTGTTGTACTCAAGTTCTTTGGATGAAGCAAACCTTACAAGATATACAAGTAAAGTGTGATGAGCCCATTTGAATACTTTGTGACAACACCAGTGCCATCAGTATATCCAAGAATCCAATGATGCATTGTAATATAAAGCACATTCCATTCAAGTATCACTTTCTATGGGAGTAGGCTATATAGAAGAAAATCAAGATAGAGTATGTTAGGAAAAAAGAGAAGATAAAAGATATCCTCACCAAACCACTTGCAAGGGAAAGTTTTGAGTATCTATGACATAAGCTTGGAATAGTTTTTTCCCCATAGTGATCCACATGACATCAAACTTAACATGACAAGGGGAGAGAAACAAAAGTCTTGAAGCATTCAAGTAAAGAATTATTTTGTATTCTTTTCATATACATCAAAGAGTTACATGAGGAAGTACAATGAAGCGAAACTTCAGTATAGTTAGCAGAGGCCTATAGATAGGGGGTGCAACTCTAAGAGGAGGATTACCCTTTGTTATTGATGTCAAACATGGATATATATAGCAAGGAATGGAGACAGAGAGAGAGAAACATGCATATAGAGGGGGTGACGGTCATAGGGGGAGAATGAAAATAAGTATTTTCATGCCCAAGTGTTGCCATCAATGCCAAAGGGGGAGAGTGTTGATATTTTGGTTGTCATTGATGTCAACCCTTGAAGAAGCCTCGATGATGTGGTTTTGGTACCCAAATTTTAATGAGGAATATGGACATGATTGATAGAGCAAATGAATGCAATACACTCATAGATGGAGAATACTCATCGTTCCATTTTTGTTGATATGTGGAACACGACATAGTTCCTCACGGTTAGGGATATATGGATTTGTGAAGTTGTAAGCCCTAATGAAGTGGTCAAAAATCCCCTAGTTGGTTATAAGTCCTTAATGAAAGGGTAAAGTTGTTGTAACAAGAAAACCCTAGAATCCCTTAATTAAGGAGAGGAGTTACCTAGAACAAGTATATAATCACCTCAAGGAGTCATTCATAAGTACATTGTTGTACGTTTGGGCTGATCCAGGTTCTAATCTCAAAGGTTTCCAAAAAAACCCTCAAACTATCGACCCTCCTGGTAAACTAGAAAGAAACACCATGCACAGAGTGCACAGTGCAGTCCCACTTGAGAGAGCTTATGGGGGACTGTAGGACTCAAATGTATGTAGTCATGGAAGGGGTTGGGAATGTGATGTGTGTCTTCTTCTTATGTATCATATTTATTACTCATTCATCTAGATCTATTATTCATTCATCAAGGAAACCATGCATGCATGTTGAAATAATCTTAGCTAAACATCCATTATTTAACTAATAAATAGAAGAAACAATAAAATAACCATTCACATCCATTAACACAACATGTTTATGATGGTTCACCCCCCGGGGGGCTATGTCCACAAATATTTGGCTCTTCTACTCTTTTATTCATCATTCTTCAAAGACAATGTTGTGCACATTACATTATCCATGATTACAACCAAAAACTATGACAAGTTCAATATGTGAGCTGGACTAGACCACACTAGGATCCACATCCTATGACCTAACCCTAAAAAACTCACTCTTCTCCCAATTGTGTAGTCATTGACCCTTTTTTACTACTCGCTACCCCCTCTACTAGAACTCCTAGGCCTTTATTTATACTACTCTATTGGCTCATAGTCATTACAATTATATCAAAAAATCTAACCCTATCATGGCTAGGCTTGTCTGCATGTGCGTCGTGTTGCTTTTCCTTGGTCTTTGGCATGCTGCTTTTCCTCCATCTTTGGTATGCTGCTTTTCTTAAATATATGGTGCACACTCCAAAATTGGGTTTTCCCCCCACAATATGCCTACACCAACTATCCCCCAATACTGACATGTGGCTCACCTCGAGCCACTCAGGCAGTGTGCGCTCCCTGCATAGCCTTCTCCAAATTGTGGAACTTTCCTGCTAGTTCCTCCCCTTTTTCTTTCGCCTGCGCAACTTTCTCTGTTAGCGTCACTACCATATGTGATGTAATATTTTCATTCAATAACTCTGCATTCTTCTTATGAGCTTATTCCATCCTTGTATTTAATACCTCTAGTTATGCAATTATTTGCACTGCTTTCTCCTGGAGTGGATCCAATTGAGCCTTCCTTGCCTTTTTATTTGTCTACGAAGTCTTTAGTTCCATCTGTAGGTTCTTCATATCCTGCATTCCTTTCAACCTTTTGATGATGCTCATTTCCTTCTTTCAGTGCTTCAAATCCTAAATTGTAGCATTGGATTGTTCTTCTTGTTGATCCAACTATTGGACCTTCTCATCTTCCTCAAGACTAGTCCATATTTGTGTAGTCATGTCAAGAGTTATGCGACTTCCTTGGATTCCCTTGCAATCATACTTGTTTGTAGTGCTGCTTGTTGTTCTCTCTCGGTTATGACCTCAGGAAGAGTTTTAGGTGTAAGGATTTCCTTTAGTTCCTCTATATCTTTCTTGTACCCCTCGATTGTCTACGTGATGATCTATATTTGTTCTTCTGCACTGCTCTTTGTTGATAGCGCACTGTCTAGAATTGTTTTGAAAAATTCATGCAGTTTATTTTCTAGGTTATCAGTTCACTGCTTCTCTTTCTTCTTATCGATCTGAACTATCTCTATTTTTAGTTGTAGCACTTCATTAAAATCCTAGGTGACTTCCAGTTCTATTGCATGGGCCCTAGCCCATGATTGTACCTCCTTTGTGACACTGACTTGAAATCTGTACAATGATTTCGTTGGTATTTTTCCTAAAACCAACTCTAAATGTTCCAAGTATTTCAGGGGATTTTGTGCTATTTCCTCTTCTATCTATATCATGTCCTATGTAATGATGAAATTTGGACTTGTCTGCACTATGATTTTCATTGTTTCTTCATCATCGTGTGTGGTTTTGTCCTCTTTCTCTATTGATTGTTGCATTGGTCCCTTTTCTTTATCCTATTTTTGTGCTACCTGTATCCATTCCAGGACCTGTCTAACCTCCGTTAATTCCTACATAATTCTTTCCATTTGGTTCTCGGCCTCCTCATATTCTTCAACCGTGTGGTCCTAAACTTTCTCTTCTACCAACTCTGCATCATCCTCGATAATTGTGTATTCTGGGATGTCCTTATGTGCCTTGACTTTCTTGCATGGACCCCTTGTTTGTTTGATCGGCCTTTTGGATGAATCTGCATTTGTTTGGACTATCGTCGTTGAAGTTTCTTGTTCTGCCATGTCCCCCCTACTTGTTCTTCCTACGTGGGGGCATTGTCCTTCTTACCTATCTACCCATTTGTATTTAGTGCGCTGTCCTTTTTTTATGTCGATGGCTTAGGACATGTCTTCTTCTTATGAGGTAGTTTATTTGTTGTTTCACTTCCTCCTATTGATTTAGTGTCTTGAGTTGTCATTCTTATGTCTCATACAAATGTCTACAACAATCTTGTTTCAGTTTCTTTGTCCTTGGGTAGATATTTGGTTATAACTAGGACTTTCTAGTCATCCTCTCAGTCCTTGATCACCCAATCTACTTCCTCTGCATTGATGCAGTATCGAAATTGAAACCACTCTTTCTTTGGATCCCTACATGCCTGGATCTACATATTGTGTCTTGTGGATTTGAACTTGGCTATCATATGGTACTGAGAAACCACCTCCAGAGTTATCCTCCAACTACTAGCTATCTTCTACGTCATTTCATTCAGGTACATTTCGAATATGCTAGCATTATTGCTTCTTCGTTTAGGGTCTAAAGTGTTCCCTAAGGTTGTATACCACACTATGAGACATTTTCCCATTCCATCAAAGAAGTGTGAATAGGTAGGTTCCCCCCATCATACCAGTGCTATCAACACAATAAACCATGAGTAGTGGAATTTGGTCCCCAATTACTGCACGTCTTTGCAGTCATCCAGGAAAATATTTAGCAAGTAAGGATCCTAGATTAACATGGTGCCTTTTGCACACTATGCTACTGCTGCTATGACTCTTGCAGGGACCTCCTCCTTGCAAAGTTTCTAAAGGAGTTTGCATGCCATTAATTTTGTTTCCATCCTGGTTTTTGGTTCACTGATCCTTCTAATGATTATTCCCCATGACCCTCTATCTGTCCCATAGGTATTTCATTTCCTCCATGAGTGCCTTCTCGTTTGTTTTATCATCCAGGTACTGCACGAGATTCTCACCATCTTATGTCAGTCTTGTGATAAATGCAATTAGCTCGAAATCGATGGACACTGACCTATCCATACACAAACATCCCCCATGGAGAACTGTGAGTAACTTCTTGATGCAATTGTTGACATATTTCTCTCTACCAAAGTGGGTAATCTTAAGAAAATTCATTATATGTGTCTTGTACAACCCTGCTATCAATTGCTTTGGCTGCAACACTGGTTCTCCTAGTGGCCCTGTGCCCAGGATTTCCATGTAAACCTGTTGCGTGAATTATGATATTTTTTCACTCTCAGACACATCATGGTATGCATATCTCATTCTGTCTATGTATCCCAACAATCATGTAGTGGCT
Organism: Picea engelmannii; assembly: GCA_009831015.1. NCBI lineage: Eukaryota > Viridiplantae > Streptophyta > Pinopsida > Pinales > Pinaceae > Picea > Picea engelmannii. The sequence goes on along the minus strand of WSFP011469544.1, from coordinate 13,022 downwards.
TGGACCCCCTCTGGAATGCATGGTAATACTATGAGTACCTCGGGTTGCTTGCACAAGGATATTTGAATGGGTTGTTTCCCTTTCTTCTTTACTAGAATGATGGATGGCCCAACCTCGAGTTCCCTTTCTTCCGCGCTAGACTCTGTATATATTTTTATAACCTCAATTTGTACCTCTTCTTCTTGTGTGGGCCCTACCATTGGTTATGACCCTGGCCCCTCATATTTTTTTCTCTCAGTATCGACGCCATCAGTTTGGTGGGATACTTCAACCTTTGGTTGTTTCCTTGGGGTTTCTGACAGAGAAGGGTTTTTTTCCTCCACACTGTTCTATAGATAAATATCCATCCTTACTATCACAGGAGCTTGCTCCTCCTCCTCCACCATTATGGAGCTCACTTGTTCATCCTATGGTGAATTAATGGCATTGACATCGACCACTCCCTTCTCTTGTCTATGAAATTTTTCTTCCCATACGGGTTCCTGTGGATACCTGGTGTTGCTTCTGGTTTTTCTTGTAACTTTGCTCAAGACTCCGACTTTTGGTGGTGACATCTTGCGTAAATCTACCCACTGTTTCTAAAATGTGCCTACTAACCTCCTCATAATTACCTATTTTTTGTTCGTCTTTGTGCTGCTTAGCTTTGCATATGTTCAAATTCACAGTGAGGGCTATGTGGCACACTTTCCATTTATATAAGTGCACTCATAAATGTAATAAATATTCTCAGAGATTCTTCCTTTACTATCATAAATGTTCTAAATCTTCTTCGACACACTTCCTTAAATTTTGTAAATGCTCGATTCATGCCTTATTTTCCTAATGATCGAGTTTTCTTTTCCAACCATTGTCCCTTTTACCGGTGCACTACAAATTTCTGTGATGATTCTTCCTCGATGCACCATGTTTTTTTTATGTTAGTTATATCCTATGTGCAACATCGTAGGTTCTTGTCGCCCAATTTTTCTATCTGTTGCATGCTACTTTTTCTAGTTTTCTTTTCATCCAACCAACTTCCTAATCCTATTGAATTTTTCTTATTTTTCTACTTTTTATGTCTTTTTGTAATATTTCTTTCCTAACTTCTACTATAATACACTATACACAAGGCTTCCTCACTACATTTCAACTATTGAGAGTTAGTAGGTCGACTGTCCCTATACAATTTCAGCCGAATACCATTCACCAGACCCTGCATTTCTTTTCCTGTCAAGTCCTTTATCTGCACAGATCCTCCATCTGTGACATACTTCACTTCATATGGCCCTAATTAATGCATTCTGAACTTACCTGAATGTTGCAAATATTTTATTTTATAGAAGATAACTAGATCTCCCTCCTTAAATATATTCTTCTTTATGTGTCTGCCATGACAGGCTTTGCCCCTTTCTTTTTGCACCTCTTGGTGGAATCCCGCTAGAATTATGTCTTCTTCAAGTTCCATAAGTTGACTTAACCTTTCTTGTATTGTGCCTCTTTTTGTCATATTTGTGATTGTTGCAACACACTGAATGGGTACCAAAAATTCTAATGGTACCACTGCTTCTTGTCTATACACCAATTTGAATGGTGTTTGTCCTATCAACTTCTTGCATGTAATCCTGTATGTCCATAATATTGTTGGTATTTTTAAATCCCATTCATCTCTGTTAACATTAAAAATCTTTGTCAAGGCATTCTCGAAAATATTTTTGAGAGATTCTACTGTCCCATTGGCATGAGGATGATATGGTGTACTCTTCTAGTGATATAATTCAAATTCCTCATTCATATCCTGGATGGTACTATTAATAAAATGTGTGCTTGGTCACTCATCAAAATCCTAGTACACCTGAATATTGTAATCACCTGCTCAAATAAGAAGTGCATTGTTATCTCTACACTGCAATCCTTGATTGGTGTTGCTTCTGCCCATCTAGTTAAAATATTTGTCACAGTAATGATGTATCTTTATCCTGACCTTCTTGCTGGTGGATTAATAGGTCCTACAAAATCTATTTCCCTCTTGTCAAATATCTGAAGAGTTACTTGGGGCCTTAGGGGCATCTCATCCCTCCTTTTGGGTTTGCCAACTCTCTAACAAACATCACGGTTCTAACAATATTCTTTTACATCCTTATGAACCATTGGCCACCATAAACTTGTGTGCAATACCTTTTGTGCGGTAGCCTTTCTTGCATAGTGTCCTCCAGCTATAACTTCATGAGCTTCTTTTAGAACAATAGGTCATTCATGCTCAATCACACACCTTCTCGATAAGTTGTCTGGTCCCATTTTGTATAAATGACCTACAATCAATTGATAGTATGCATCTCTAACTAACATGTTTTTCTTTTGTGCAATACTAAAATCCTTTAGCGCAACTCTTGTGTGAAAGAATTTAATGATATCAACAAAGTACTCATCTTCTATCTGTACTAAAAATAACTGCACATCCGGTAAGTTGTCTTCTAAGTTAGTAGGTTCTTCTCCATTGGTTATCCTTGATAAGTGATCTAGTATTTCATTCAATTTCCACCGTTTAACTATTAATTCAAAATAAAAATCCTGAAACAATAATAGACATCTACAGATCCTCCTCCCCAACATTGGCTTGTTGACTAAATATTTGAGGACAAAATGATCCGTGAACATTTTAGAGTGCTTTCCCAATAAGTAGTGTCTAAATTTATGTAGTGCATACACCATGGCTATACCTTCTCTTTATATTGTGTTATAATTCTTCTATGAGTATGATAACTTCCTACTTGCAAAGGCTATAGGGTGATCTAGGTCACTTGCTCGTGGTTGCACAAAAATTGCTCCAAGTGTTGTTGTTGATGCATCTACATTCACATGAAATGTTTTTTACCAATATGGAAACACTAAAATAGGTGTTGTCACCATATTCTCCTTCAAATTATCCAATCCCTGCTGACAATCCTCATTCCACTGAAATTTAGTGTCCTTCAATAGTTTTTCCATCGGTGCGGTAATCTGTGCATACCCCTTGATAAAATTCCTATAGTACATTGTATTTCCAAGCGTGGCTCTTAATTGGTACACTTAATTTGGTGGTGGTAAGTTCAAAATTACAACAATCTTAGCAGGGTCAACGAGTAAACCCTGTCTGCATACCACATTTCCTAAAAGTATCCCAAAAGGTGTGCTAAAAAATACATTTCTTGATGTTCAATGAGATCTGACATTTCCTACACCTGTCCAACATTAGTCTTAATTCTTATACACGATATTTCAATAGACTAAAATTAGTCCATTCATCCAAATATACTTCTAATAACTTATGTATGAAATCCTTAAAATCATATACTACCACCCTTGAAAAGATAGTTGGTGCATTCTTTAGTCCAAAGGGAATAACTGTATACTAATAGGATCCCCATTCTATAGAAAGTGTAGTTTTATGCCTATCCTCTAGAAATATTTTAATCTGATGATAACCTGAGAATCCATCTGTGAAGGAATATGCTTCCTAGCCTCCCACATTCTATAAAACCTCATCTATAAAAGGGGTAGGGAAAGGATCATGTAAGAAATCATCATTCAATTTCCTTATATCTACACAAATTATTATTCCCCCTTGTTTCTTTTCTTGGACCACCATAGGACTGATCCATTCGGATTATTCCACCGCCTCTATGATACCAGCTTCTAAAATTCTCTCAAGTTTTGCTTTCACTTTTTTCTTATAAACTGGATTTAGCCTGTAAGGTCTTTGTCTTACTGGTATAACATCTGGTTTTAGGGGTATATTCATCTCTCCCAGTTCACATGTTATTCCTTTCATCTCTATAAAGGTTGCTGGAAACAGGTCACTGTATTCACACAATAATTATGTTATCCTCTCTAGTGTCTACTCATCCTAATAGTCTCCAATACTTGCCATTTTAGGGTTTTCTTCTGTCCCAATGTTGATTTTATTGACCTTAATTGGTGCAAAAAATGCCTCTAACTCCAATGATGGACCTTCCACCTATATTTCTCTTTCAATCTCTACTATCTGGATGTTGCATGGATCTTCTTTTTTTGGTGTTTCCTCTGCGACATGATAACAAGAGAGTAAGTCATTGACTGTCTATCTAGATTTTTGATATTCTATTATAATTTCAACCTCAGGTTCCTCACAAAATATTATTCCGTGTATCATCTTCAAGGCTGAATCGATCATAGGGTTCTCATGCTCAAATGAGAAGTTATCACAAAATTATTTTGTAACATTCTCCATTCTGTAGTGCCCTTCCATAGTTCCTGTCCGATGTACCATTTCCCTGGTGTCCCCTCCAATGTATGAATAAAGTAATACAACCATTCTTCTGGTGGTGTTATCCTCCACTAAGTTATGAATTTCTCTATGTGCTCATTTGGTCTTCCTCGCCCATCATATTTTTGTAATGTATCATTCCCCTGTTTTCCACCAAATATAATCCGTAGTAACCTTTTACACTAATACCAGTCTTGAATCTTTCCCTTGCATGCACCCCACCATCTTGCATATGTTTCCTTTAGTGAAATACTAGGGATAACAACCTATGATTTTCCAAGAATTCTTCTTCATAGTTTGTCAAAAATTCTTCTAGGTCGTTCAAACCATGAAAAGTGGGAGGTTCCCTTAACTCTGTACCGACCCACCTTACTTCACATTTTATTCTTACGCACCTCCTTGTGGAGACTTCATGTAGCCTCTGCTTCCAATTTTCCATAACTATGTTCGAGTCTGAGGTACACGAAGGAATTCTTCTCCAACTGAGTACCCCATCTGCAGTTGGGTTGACATAATATTCTCCTCACGCTATAGTCCTATATAGCTAATTTATTTCTTCTAAGTCCAAACATGTCGCCTCTACATACCTTTCTCCTTCTGAGGGGTCCAATAGTGAAATTACTATGTACTCACCTGATTCAAAGATCATTTTCTGTGAATTCAGGTTGATCACAACTTGGTTATCAAATTCCTAGTCCAGTCCTAGTAATGTTGGGTAGGGTGTTGTGCCATATACTATTTATATAGCTTCAAAATATGCTACGGTACACATTCCATCCAAGTCTACTGTCACACCTTTTAGTCTTCCAATTGGTAATACTCTATGTTGATTTTCCAATTTCAAATGGACATGAGAATAACCTAATGTGGGTTCCCCCATACACTACCATGTCTTCTTAGGTAAAACATTCACTTCAGACCCTAAATCAAGTATGACATCCCCCATATTAAAATCCCCAATGTTGGCATTTAACTGGAATTCTCTACTCGTTCTTCTTATTGTATGGAGATGATTAAATGCATCTTGTTCTAACTTCCCTTCGACTTCTGTGTTACATCTCTCTAGCAAGTTATGTAAAACCTTAATGGATGATGGATCATTCAATATATTTACACATGAATGAAAAAAAGTATTTAGGTTACTTCCTTTATCTGAAGGTTGTCCTTTGCTGGTGTGATCCATTGAAGGTGGCATCTCGTACATAGGTTGATCATGATTTTGTTGCACGATTGATGTAGATGCAATGTTCTCCCTTAGAATCTCCTGTTTGGACTCTTTAAACATCTCCTTTTCTTTCTGCACATCAAAATTCTTTTGTGGTGTAGTGTTCTTCTTTACACACTGGTGTTGAGCTAGATCCTATTTTGCTGCATCAACTCCCATCTTGGATCCTCCTTGAGTAACTATGTTGATGTTATTCTCATCATCCCTGGCTTCTGTAGAAATACACTGCATGTTCTGATTGTTCTAGCTCCTTTTCTCCTGTATTTTTCCCAATAATGTCAGACAATCTTCCATCTCATGGTCTGTTGTGCGACAATACATACATGTCGCAGGTGGAAGTGGGCAGTCTCTTGCATAGTGTCCTACTTTTTGACAATTATGGTAGACTACTGGCCCTTTTCCTTGTCCAAATCCTCCTCTGCCCCATCCTCCACCTCTGAATCCACCTCTATATCTGTGCGGAGCATTATACTGGGGTATCAGGTTATACTACGCGTTATTATACTACGATTGCGCATTGTGGTACTGTGGTTGCACAATATTGAATTGTGGTTACACATTATTGAACTACAGTGCGGCTTGGCCTCTCATCATCTTTGCTTGCACCCTATAGGTGTCTAAATTTCTCTCTCTCATCAATTCTAGCATTCTACAATCCTTGTCATGGTGACCCATTGATTTACAAAAATTGTAGTAAGAACTTTTTGGAATTGTCTTATACTTATGCATCATGGGACAATGATATGGATCATGCCCATGTGTATTAAAAATTTCACACCACGATCCTTCTATAAGAAAGGGGTTTGGAACCCCTGCTGCCAATGTTGTCCCTCGACCAAATTTTGGAGAACCTTGGTCATGTTTGACCAATTTTGGGACTTCGACGGGTTGGTCGAAGACAAATCACCCAGGCAAAGTGGAGATCGCGAGATATCGCCCCCTTTTGCGAGTTTTTTTTGTTTTAGGTTTTATGTAATGGTTATGGAATGTCGACCCATGGGTTTTCCAATGTTTATGCCCCTTTTGTAATGTATAAATAAGTAGCTAGGTGATGTATGAAGTAGATCTAGGATCTAAGATCAAAGTTGGCTTTGTGTAAGATATGTAGGGGATTTTTCTATGTGCAAGTCCTGTATGAATTGTAAGAAGGCTTCGTGCATATTGTGTGTTGGGAACTTGCAGAGATAAGTGAAAGTGATTGTAAGAAGGATATATGCTATGCCAAGCTTGGGGAAGGAGGATCTGGCGAGGTGCGCACAAATATCCTGTTCTATGCAAAGTTGGCTTTGTGGCTCTGTGCATGTAAGAAGATTGGAAGAATATAATAAAGAAGAAGAAGAGTTGGTGGACATAGCCCCACACTGGGGTGAACCACGTATATCCTGTATTGATGTGCTTTGTGCTATATTATGCTTATACTTGCTTAGTGTATTTTTATGATAGATAGATCTATGAATTCTTAAGTGCTTATGAAGTGAATGAATTCTAGATATGATTTGATGCTATGTGCTGAATAGTTAGATGTGCTTAGATCTTGAGTAATACTGCGATGTTCTGTAACTAGGGTTTTAACCTGTGATGTGAATAAAGGGGTTAAAGACTAATGAATATTACTGGCTAAGTGCTCTGTTAAGTGTTGTAATCATAGATCTATGTCCCATATAGGTTGTAGACACTTGAGTCTTGCAACCCCCCCTACCTCTACCTCGGGTGAGACTTCATCTGCTTCATAGGTGTTGCCGAAAGGGCCGATAGTTAGGGTTTTGTTGGTGTGTTTTTGAAGGGTTGAACCCTGGGTCTACCCATATGCCAACAAATGGTTATGTCGCTGGGACTTGAAACTGTGATTACTGGGAACTAAAGAAAAGAGAAAGATTTGTGCATAGATCTATTGCTGTGGTGCATAGTATTCTACTTGACTTGTGAAGCTCTGTGCTAAGAAGGGAATCAGATCTGAAGAAAATATATTAAAGCTTTGTGCTCTGATAAAGGTAAGATAAGTGGGAATTTTTGTTTCTAAAGAATGGATCTAGGTATGCTTGATAGATTTTGTCCTAGTATGAAAACTAGGGCACAACTAGAAGAAATACTATTTGATATGAATAGACCTGATAGAAATAATGAAAGATATGTTATTCCTATGCATAGAAAGAATTTTCGGACTAACAAGTGGATGGAGGATCTTAGAAATAATTTTTTGTAGGTTCATCACTATGATCCTAGTGTGCATTACAAGAAAGGTTGGGGATCATTTAAGAGAAAGAGAGGATTGACTCTTTGTTACAGTTGTAGAAGACCATGACATCTTGCTAAGGAATGCTCTGGTAGAGTTCCTATTTGTCTTTGTTGTAAATCTACTGGACATGAAGTTTTGGACTGCCCTAGAGTGATTCATAAAGTTGAAAAGATGATTACGAGACAAGAAAACCATGAGGAAGGTCAAGAGACTAAGAATATACTAGAACACTAGAAAGAATCAGAGACTATATTATTGCATATGAAAGAAACACTAAATGATCACAAAGACATTAGTTTACCAGAGATCTTAAAAGAGAAGGAGTGCATAGAAACAAGAATAAGAGACTTCGACATAGACCGTGTTCCGGATGAGGAAACACAGGTGAACATTATGCCATAAAGTACTTCGGAAATTTTGGGAAATCCTTCTATGATTCTCTCATTGGGAGGAATAAGATTGTTTAAAGGAAAGATGATAACTCTATGTGTAATACTTACCCATGTACCTATGGTTTCTCATGGAGGATCGACAGAAGAAGAATTCAAGGTCATTAAGTTTTTTGAGAACAACGCCTCCCTTTCACTTTTTCTAGGAAGGACCTAGATTGAGAAAGATCAGATCCAAAGGAAAGAAGAAGAGGAAGCTATAAAACAAAAAAAGAGAGAATTAAGGGACTTCATAGCCAAGAAAATAGAACGACTAAGATAAGAACAAGAGGACAAGTCGAAGCAACTGAGGGCCAAATACTTAGTTGTCTCAGTTGAGAGAACACAGGAAGGCTTGAAAAACCTGTCCATACAGGAGAGAAGAGCACCTACCCCTGAAGTAATAACAGAAGAGGTATTCCACTCAAACCCTTTGAAAGACCCTCAACAATGCGAAGTTACTATGCAAAGAGCATATAAGAATAAAAATGGAAAGAGGAACCCAGTGGCTTAGATCACAGGAAAGAAGGCCAGAAAGCTCAGTAAGAAGAAATCAAAGTTAGAAAGAATGCAACAGGTTCCAGAGAAGACTTCGCAGAAAGAAGGTTTGCAGAACTTGAACCTCGCCGGAATAGTAGAACAACACAGACTGACACTTCGCCACGATGAAGCAATATGATCGTTGGAGGTGTCCCAACCGTTAGAATGACGCTCCAGAATGGCTAGAAACGTAGTTATTTCTGGAAATATCACCATTGGACCATTGAGACTGCGCCATAACGGATGGATTGAGGCATTCCTGCCCATTGGAGGAATCCATTATGACATTGTCTATTTAATCTGTCGAATGTATCATCGGGGAAACTCTTGCAAATTGTGATTATCCGAGCCCATAGAGAACTAATTTCTATCGCACAATGCTTATTGAGACCTCGCCACCCGTTTTTCTTACCTTGAGTGTTTGTCCGCCTACCCGAGATATATGATATCGAGTGTGTATGTCAGGAGGAAATAGTGCAATAGATAAGTCTATGGAGGAGATCCTAATAGACCTTATGGCTGAGAAGGTCATGTCCATAGGAGCACAAGCCTCGTCGACGATAGGATTGCAAGAATCCCCATCGACTACACGTTGATCTAGGCCCTCTCGAACTGTGACATAGAAAATAAGCAAGAACCTTGACGACTTGGTGAACACGAAGCTCATCCTATCGGTCTTGCCTGACTACATCCTGCCTCTGGATGGTGTGGTTAGTCATGAAAATGCTATGAGAGATTTCGAGTATACCCTCATCACCGTGTACCTCTCAAAGGGGATACACGCAGTTGGACTGCAACTAGGAATGATCCCTGATCTTAAGATCAACGACTTTAACCTGGGAGATAGGAATAATTATGCACTGCTCGCACTGCATAAGTACTTGACAAAGAAAATGGGGAAGAAGCCATATATAGTCCCCCAACCATGGACTAAGGTGATCGTGAGGTCCACTATCCTCAACATCATGAAGATACCCCACTTCGGTAGACATTAGAAGGTTAACGCATGCGTTAAAATCCTCCTGTTGTGCTACCATGGAGGTTATCTATGGTTAGATAGGTGCGTGACCGTGGATCCAGTGATGATCCACATGATCAATGGATTAAGTATGCAGGGACTAGACCCTCAAAAATTATACCCAGGGAAGGTTGCAGATCGCGCCTTGGCACAACGAATAAAGGAGACCTACAACAATGTGGAGAAGGAGAAGTGGGGCTACAAGGTAGCCTCCATCCAAGATGGAGCAGTGCTCCTAGCTTTCCAGTTGATCACTGGTAAGCTCGTCAGGAAGAACATACCAACACAAGTCATGGGGTTTGTTGTCAACCTCACAGGAAAGTGCATTGAAGGGATGCAGATGAACTGGGCGAGATACCTCATCAACTTGTTGGAGTAGGATTACTGCGAAGTGCAGGACCAAGGCTATAAGTTTCACTTCAGTTGGTTGTTGATTCTCGTTGCCTTTGTCGCTTGGGAGATGCCAAAGGAAGAAACATTTACTGAAGTTGAGTCATCCGAACCACTGGCTGTGAGGTTCACTACCCTGTGGTATTCGAGCGACATGGTGAAGAAATGGCAGTCAAATGCAGTGTTCCACACCTATTACTTGCAGTTGAAGAGGGCCATTAAATCCTTCCCTTGCATGAAGCCAAATATAGTCCATAGGTTCAGGCCACTTGTGAAGTTCCACACAAATTGACACTTCATATATATCACTGTGCGCGGGGATGAAAACAAGGAAGAGATGCAGTCCCATTACAAACTCACTGAGGAAGATATGGAGGAAATAACCAAGGAATGGGATACATAGTTGCTTGTACCAGTCAAACAGATAGAACTCTCTGACCCCGACCTCATCGAAAGTCCTGTGGTCACTTGAGAGGAGTATGATGGACTAAGCAACACCAAGAAAAAGAAGAAGGAAGAAGTGTAGGAGATAAACAATGCATCAGAGGAAACTACGCTTGATTCACCTGGAGGAGAAGGAGGTGACAAAGTAAACCAAGAAGAGAAGAGGGAAGAAGAAAAGCAGGAAAAGGGAGAAGTGACACTGCCTAGGGATCCCCTTACATATGCCGAGACATCAAAGAAAATAAAGGTTTCTCTGAAGACACCTTCAAAACAGAATAATTCACGAGCCAATAAGCCCTAATCACAGACTGTGCTCACAGTGGATGATATTGACCTCATCATCGCCGCTGTAGAAGATACTTCAAAAGATATTTTGCAAGGAAATGAAGCAAAGCAAGAGACAATGTATGACAAGATTGAGGCAGAGCTAAAAGGGGTACAACAAGCCCTCTTTTCGAGCCATGCAGTGTTTACTTCTCCGTCGTCATTAGAAGGTATAAAACTGGGAGATGAGACTCCCCAACTACGCAGATTAGCAGATGCGACAGAGGCTCATTGTCGTCGTGTATAGGAAGAAAAAGAGTAGGCCACAAAGGCCTTGATACAAGCAAAGGAGGAAGCCCTAGAGAAACATCGGGTTGTGTAGCAAGAGAAAGATGAGCTCTGGGCGAAGTCTGCAAAGGATAAAAAGCAGATCCAGAAAGAAAAAGAACAATTGTTCGCAGAGAAGATGGGAGTTAAAGAAGTAGTCACTAGAGCACTTCTCTCTATGTCGGGCCTAGCACAGATGGAAGAAGAGATAGTTGAGATCCAAGTGGGAAGCTTGCTGAAGCCATTCAGTAGCTTCAAGAAAGAGTAGTAGAAATAGAACTTCAAGCAGTGCTGAGCACTCCACAGGAAGTGCGAGATCAGAGGGAAGAAACTGCTAGGAGCGTAGTCGAAAGAATCAAGGCATTGGATTTAGAATGCAAGAAACTAAGTAACTAAAGTGAGCAGACCTATGAGAGACTTGCAGAAGACCCATAATTGAGGACATTAGAGTCACAACTCTAGGAGGCGAAGCAACAAGGATCGACAGTACAAACACAGTTGAAGCTGATTTCAACGGTAGAGAAGATGAAAAGGTCACAGGAGGTGCGTGCAGTTCAACAACAGGTCAATGCCATCTAGAGTAGAGTCATGGAAGTGACCCAGAGACTCCAGTCGATGAAGGAAAAAGACTGCACACTTTTTGAAGAGATCAAGGGACAAGGTGCACAATTGGAACAAGTGGTCACCACGGTGGAACAACGCTTGGAAGGACCTGTCACCAAGAAAGTCATTCATGAGTTCGTCGAGCAGGAGGCTCTGGTGAAGCAGCAAGTCGAGGCAGCTTGATCCAAGTTCAAGGCCTTCAAAGAAGAATTGCCCAGATCAGAGTGACTTGGGATGAGTCACAGGTGAGTGTTGGGGGCTTGTTGGCCCTCGACAAGTTTTGGAGAACCTTGGTCATGTTTGACCAATTTTGAGACTTTGACAGGCTGGTTGAAGACAAAGTGCCTAGGCGAAGCGGAGATCACGTGATCTCGCCCCCTTTTGTAGAATTTTTGGTTTTTAAGGTTTATGTAATGGGTATGGGATGTCACCCCATGGTTTTGCCCATGTTTAGGCCCCTTTTGTAATGTATAAATAAGTATCTAGGCGATGTATGAAGTAGATATAGGATCTAAGATCGAAGTTGGCTTTGTGCAAGATATGTAGGGGAGTTTTCTATGTGCAAGTCCTGTATGAATTGCAAGAAGGCTTCATGCATACTGTGTGTTGAGAACTTGCAGATCTAAGTGCAAGTGATTGTAAGAAGGCTCTCTGCTATGCCAATATTGGGGAAGAAGGATCTGGTGAGGTGCGCACAGATCTCCTGTCCTATGCAGAGTTTTCTTTGTAGCTCTGTGCATGTAAGAAGATTGGAAGAATATAATAAAGAAGAAGAAGAGTTGGTGGACGTAGCCCCACACTGGGGTGAACCACGTATATCCTGTGTCGATGCGATTTGTGCTATATTGTTCTTATACTTTCTTAGTGTACTGTTATGATAGATAGATCTATGAATGCTTAAGTGCTTATGATGTGAATTCTTGCTAGATTTGCTTTGATGCTATGTGCTAAATAGTTAAATGTGCTTAGATCTTGAGTAATACTCTAATGTTCTGTAACTAGGGTTTTAACTTGCGATGTGAATAAAGGGGTTAAAGACTAATGACTGTTACTGGCTAAGTGCTCTATTAAGTGTTGTGATCACAGATCTGTTGTTGGTTTACTGAGAGGGGGGGTGAATCAATAATAGTGTAATTATAATCCTTTTTCTTCAAATGTTATATCAATGTAGAATTATTATCCAATAATGAGCAGTAAAAAATTAGCAATCACACATATACACATTACACCAGTGTTTTACGTGGAAACCCAAATCGGGAGAAAACCATGGAATGCTTTTTCTTATA
>WSFP011469543.1:0-17918 GCA_009831015.1 Picea engelmannii | reverse complement strand
AAGTAAAAGTTCAAATATCATCTAGATTTACAATGGAAAATTATTTATATCATTTACACATAACATTTGATTATATCATCCAATTAAAAAATTAATAATAATTCATATGAAATATTAAATACTAAAAGCATTATAAATTTAATCATCAAATTATTAAATCCACTATAGATTTGAAAACATAAAAGTAAGTAATTAAATAATAAAACATGTATAATATATCACTCTCAGTTGTCATCATCTTGATTATCTTCCTCGCTTGGCATGATAACATTGTTATTCTCAAAAATATGTTTTGATCTAGGGTCATGTCTTAATACAAACCACCAATCCCTATCCAACACATCTAGGTAAAAAAACATTTGGTTGTAGTGTTTTGGGAAAACATAAGGCTCCTTAGCTTCATCCCACATCTTTTTAGATTTGATACATATCACCCCACTATCACGATCTTCCTTTACATTATTTCGATCAAATGTTTCCCACCACTTGCACCTAAAAATAACACATTAGAAAGAAGATAAGTCCACTCGAATGATCTCTTGTATATTTCCAATGTAACCTAACTTCCTCTGTATTATGTTTTGATCGCGGTGGCTAGCATGACTAGATTGGTCGAACTCGACTTCCACTCCACAGTCTTGTGTCATGTGTCCATCATCGACATCCTCTCTGTGAAAATGATGTCCATATGCCCACATAGATGGGAACAAATGCACCTATAAAAAAGTGAACAAATCACGGTGTCAATATGTCTCTAATAACCTGACCATTAAAATATAAAATAATATAGATGTACTTACAATTCAAATGTACACAAAGAAATTATTACCGAGTTACTGCAACCAATCCCTATGTTTAGTGCATCCTCTTCTTCACGTGGGTAATGACCAGATGCACCATATTTCTCTCTGACTTGGTTAGCAACCCAACTGTTGGGGCATATCATTGGCATGTTTTATTTTAAATGATCAGGATAAGGCATGCTTCTACCATTCAACTATCTGAATTCTGTCATGTCACTTTCCCATTTCCTCCTCTTTTGTTCGTACAATGCGACCCATGGCTGTGTTGCCTCTTAATTGTAAAGAACGAATTTATTGATGGCATTAATTTATGAATTCGTTGATGTATGCATGGAATAAAACCAACATATAGTACATATGAGATCATGAAAATATACATTATGAAGTTCAGTGTGAATAGTTACTGTGTAGAAATTTGGCAAACGATAAGTCACTTACTCTTTATCAAGCGCCTTTTTCCATTTGTTTAGAGAATCTTCTCTTCTATTTTGTCTTCATCCCTTTCGTCATCCCAAATCATTGCACCTAGTGTGTTGTTGATCTGATTGATGTACTCACTGGCATAATATAAAGACTCATATGATATGTACCCTCTGTCATAGACCCCTCGGGTTTTCCCCTTTGACGAACAAATCCTTTCATTTTCTTCATGTACCACTATAAGAAGAACATCCAATGACAAGAGACCACCCCGACTAATTCAACCTCATCTACTAGGTGAATTAGAAGATGAACCTACAAGTCCATAAAACTTAGCAGTAGTTCCTTCTCAAACATACAAACAATCTCAGCTATCTCTTGACGCCACTGTGGAATGCTAGCCATATGAATCTCCTTTGATGTGATCCAACGTACAAATGCAGATAATTTAGATATGGCATGTCTTAGTCCTGGGGGGAGTCATGGTTCACACACACACGCATGAGCAGAAGATAATGACACTACAAAGTAAACACATACAAAATTAATTATGTTTTATCCCATGGCATAAAAACAAAAATAACAAATAATAAAATCATATTTTTGACATACATCATACCTTTAGAAGGTTCAAATGGTCATGTGATTTCAACCCCTACAAATGGTCTTGATGCACAGTGAAACAACGTCGTAGGGAAGACCCATATAAATAAGGCACCTTCACACCCAATATACCTTCCTTTGCCAAATAAATATCTTCTTTCTTCAAAATCCATGGGACATCACCTTCTTTGAAATACCAAGAGGGACCAACCTCTCCTCTACTTTCTTGTCTTTGCCAATGTTTCTTTTTAGTATTTAAGAAATAAGATCTCTCCTCACAGCCAATGTGTCACTTTCTTTCGATGTAATGTGCCTCCATAAAGAATATGAAACATTTTTAAATGTATGCATGGGATCTAGTAAGTGGGCAATCTTAAGATGCTCCCAATATGGGAGCTCATAAAAAATAGATTTCCTTTTCATCCCAATGGGAAATTTCTCAACATAGGTGTCGAAAAATTTTGGATCATTGAACATAGGCTCCCTATTTGAATCAAACATTTATGTAATCTCCTTCTCCTTCTCTCTCTCATATGCTCTAAGTCATTTTATTGGTGGCATTATTGCATGCCTTTGGGTTCTCTCTGGTTTACCATTGAAAGCAGATGTTGCTCTTCTATAAGGTTGTTCTTCTAGGAGGAATACCCTTGAGTAGTCGTACATTGGCTTTTGTAGGTGGTTGGACCACCTATCCTTCAGAGAAGGTCCACAACATTTACATCCATGATAGCCTTTAGTTACAAGACCTGTGAAATTACTGTATACATGGCACATTAGTGCTTAAGAATAGAACGTCAATCACAACGAATTAAATATGCAAATAAATATTGTTACGTATATAAACAAATCAATAAACATGTTAATTACCAAAGAAAACTCATAAGCATGGATATTCATGTGTGGTGTAAGCACATATGCCATACAACGTACAACTCCTCTCTGTTGCGATGGGTCTTGATACATCGTATACATGTATCATTTCCCATAACTCCTTCAATTCATATACCAATGGTTGTAGGTCATCCATATTCTTCACTTGTCTTCTACTAGGGACTATAAGAGCCAACATAAGATGCCATTCATCACGGACAACCATGGGGGGATATTTTTATTGATCACTACTACAGACCAAACAAAATAGTTAGTGTTTTGGAGGGAATATGGGTTCAAGTGATCCATTACTATGCTGAGTCATATAATTCGTACTTCATCCTTGAATTTTTCTGGCCATGTATCCTCTATATGCTTTATGGATATTGAATCTGTTGGGATTCGCATAATTCCCAATTCACTTATGTGTGACTTCACTTCTGTGCGACACATGCCATCCCTGCAATATAGCTAATTATTTGCAATGAAAGAGCCTTTGAATCCTTGGGATTATAGGCATGTGCCTCAACATCTTATGAGGACGACCATGTGATTTACCATTTTTATTTTATTTATGGTACCTGTCATGTCCACATTTCGAACATATCCCTTTTTCTGCATATTCTCCTTTATATAGAATACAATCACTCGAACATGCATGATATGATATATACTAAACACCCAACATTTTCAACAACTGCTTTGCCTCTTCACAGTTACCGGGCAAAACATTATCACTAGGAAGAACCTTATCTTTCAATAACCTCCAGTTAGTGGCCAATAGAAATGTACAAGGTCATTTAACATTTATAAAAGCAACCATTTCTAATGTTGATTGTGTGACGAGATTTCTCAAAATCAATATAAGGCACTTGTTGGTCAATTACCTCAATATTGCTGAGAAACATGAGTTTGACATGCCAAACTTTGCTTTCATGTTTTACAATAACATTGTTGTCCCAAGTTGAGTAGACTTTGACCGGGCACTAGGTCCAAAGAGAGGGGTGGTGGAAGCAAATTCCAGGCTTTCAAAAATGGTATCACCGATATGAGCATCATCCCCTAGCTCATCATTCTGGAATGCGTCTAACAACATTGTCTCCATGGAAATCATATCCCGTAAGTAATCATCCATACCATCCTCTTTTTTATTGTCTCCATTGCTAACTTCTAAAGAACTACTATTGTTGTAGTCATTCCTAATTGGTGAATCTGGACGTATTAGGAATTGAATAGGTGGTTGATTCAACCATTCTTGGTATGCCCCCTCTCTGATTTATGCTCTCATTGCATCCTTCTCTTGGGTTGACATCGTTGTGGGGTGTAATGGAAGATGGTAGGTAGATCGCTCATCACCAAAATCCTAATTTCAAAAATATTTAACATTAGTACATCGATGATTAGTAAGCACAATGCAATAATTTGTTTGTTCAAATTACATTATACTAAACAATTATTACCATCGTCGACCCAGGATTGCGGCTGGAAGATGGGATGTCACAATTGGCAGGGTAAAGCAGTTGTCCATTTTTATCTACCAACTGCTTGTGGTATGTTGCTCCTAATAAGACCTTCTGACGTTTTTGAACCGGTACTTGAATATTTTTTGCAACTGAACTCGATTCTAAATCAAGATCCTGCAAATTTGGATACATTTTTATTCAGATTGACATGGATAAAAAAAATCAATTAGATAATCGAAACATAAATAAAATAAGTTAAACTTATTGAAGATGGAAAGGGATAACTCCGCGATGGACTTTGAGCAATATGGAACGGGCTGGAATTTGAAGAATTGGCCATTTGATCATATTATAAGGTTTTCTCCCTGCATTTCAACAAAATTAGCAATAAACTTTTATGTACATATCTAAAATAAATTTCGAGGACCATACCACAATTTGAGTTTGAATATAGTTTTGAAACCATTTTTTAAGAATAAGGCAACATAAAACATAAAATGTACAGTGAAGTATTGTAAGTCATGTGAATTCATCCTAAAAGATAATTTGAGATGAATATACTAGTTCATGTGCAAATAAAAGTGAAAATAACTTTAAAAGCATTATGGTGTGTTTATAAACCACAAATGCACTGATGCACATATTAATAATAAGCATCGGTGCGTTGAAAAATTAACCACACCATGTTTCAAGATTTTGTTAATAAAAAACAATTATATGTTATCGATACGTAATACAATATGGACGCACCGGTGTGTAATGTAATATGGATGCTCCGGTGCATCAGATAGTATATGGACGCTCAAGTGCATCAGACAGAATATGGACGCACTGGTGCGTCTGACATAAACGCACTGTCGTGCCGAAAAAGTAAAAAAAAAAAAACATGATTTTTTTAAAACAATTAAAAAAATAGTGGGAATCAAATTTCATAAAGTCCTTTAAATACGAAAAAGCTATTCACTATTTCACTATTGTGCAAAAATTTGCAGGGGAGAGACTTGCAAGACAGACATATAGTTGAACACTATGGAGGAACCGAATACTTTGGAACCACAGTATTATTTAGAATATGAGAATTTGAAGAGTATGGTGATTCACTCTAAACCTTTTTCATAAAGTTTTTTAAATATTAAGAATGTATTCAATATTTTCATTATTTTGCCAAAATTTACAGGAGACTGATTTGGAAGAGAGACATATCGGGGAGCATTGTGGAGCAGAAGAATACTTTGGAACAACAAAAATGTTCAGAAAATTAGGATTTGAAGGGTATGAAGATTCACTAAAAACCCTACTAGTAAAAATTTTAAGTTTTACTGTTGATTTTGATAATAAATTTTTTTACAAATTGTATTCCTATTTGGATTTTAATTAAAATTCAGAAGGAAAATAAATCATACTTACCTTAAACCCTTGTTTTTCTTGCTTGCGTGAATGCAAAATTTCACCTTAGGGTTTAACTCCCTCTATCACTTCAGAATTAGGGCTTTTCGTTTTAGGCATTTTAGATCCAATGGGTTTGTTTTTCTGTATATAAGTGTATGGCATGTGATGCAAATGGACCACTTATTGCATTAGATCCCAAACGCAGTTGGCCCTCTGACTTTTTTTTTTTTAAACGATTTCCGATTTGACATTGTTTTAAAACGTTTTTTGATTTTTCGGTACACCATTTCGACATGTTTTTGTCTAACGAGCACCAATAAAGCCATGATTTTTTTTTAATTAAAAAATATGGTGCATAAAAAAAATTATCACTGATGTTTTCTCATCTAAACAACACAGAAAATGCTGTCACATTATCTTTTTATTTTTATTTTCATCAGTGTGTAATTTTTCTATTGTTTTTTTTTATGAATGTTTGATTTTTTTAATTTTTCTTTTCATCGATGTGTAATTTTTCTATTGTTTTTTTAGAATGTTTAATTTTTTTGTTATGCTTTTGTTTTCTACTATATTCGTTGTGATGTCTTCTATATATATCGCATTGTTGTAATTCACAATTTTTTAAAAAAGGAATTAAACTCTCTGGTGCGTTTTTTTGTATTGAACGCACGGATGTGTTTTATGTAATAAACGCACAGGTGCTTTATATTTAAAAAGTGCATGGGTTACAATGTTTTTTTTCACTGAAAATTATGTGATTTATGTATAAAATATATTTAATAATTTTTGTATTGAATGGTACATTTTGTATATTGATAAAAATATGAGTGAGAAGAGTTCAAATAAGAAAAGTTTTGGTCGACACAATGATGACACATCTGGAAAAACAAAAAAAGAAGGTTCTTTGTAAATTGTATACAAAATTAATATGGTTGAACTATATGTAAGTTTAAATAACATGTATTGGTTAGTGTGTGTCATGCAGGGCCACAAAATGAGGAAGCTCGATAAGATTATTTCTAATCTAAGTGCAGAAGAGTATAAAATCTTGATGGAAAAATTGCAGAGGGATGAATCGGGTGAATGAAAAATTACTATTCAATATGATTTTTTTTTTAATTTTCATTAATAATATACTTAGGAATATTAGATGACATGTTTCAAACAATCTACTAATTCACATATGTTTAATGTTCTACATGCACCAACAACGAGGGAACATAACATCATCCTAACAAAACAAAATCAATTAATATATAAAATGTAAATGATGATGAATTGGTCCTTAGCTCATCTGGAATGGTGTTGGAGATTAATCAAAGGGGAATTTTTTTTACAGAACTATGAGGGATATAGTGGAACGAACGTATAGACATACTTTCCACTTACAATATAGAAATCAATCTAATGATTCCAAGAACCGGGTTATATCTAAACTACAGGAAGCATTTCCATAGAAATGGTCAATGAGACCTATCAGACTTGCAATAGCCAAAACATACAACAACCAAAAAGAATCATTCAAAAAGTAATATTCCTAAAAACACTTTTTAGAATATATATATATATATTACAAAGTATTTATTTATTTTATAAGTTAGTATCTATATATTACCTGTCATAATCAAGGGAAACATACAATCCGATGGTTCTCAGTTCTAGAGCCTGGACTGCCCCGAAGGGAAACTAGTCCTTTAAGCAAAAATAGGCTATAAACCCATAGACTTGTCCACAGTTTTGGAGCCTGGACTACCCCGTAGGGAAACCAGTCCAGCCCTTTAATCGAAGAAAGATTGTAATCATGAAGACTAGTTTAAAAAGCAAAATGTAACTGTCTAGACACTATATTGTCATGCAGGGCATAACCGGAAAAAAAAAAAAAAAAAACTGATAGACTTGGGATAAATAACTAACATAAAATCGACAATACTGAAACCTGTTTCCCGGGGTCATGGCATCTGGTCTAGAGGTGGTGATGTGTCCTTCAGCAAGATAATCCCTACGTCGCCCACCACAAGAGGAACCGTTGTCGTCGGACTAGCCTCTGGAATGAAGAGTGAGTGAAGAAGGATAGTAACACCCTCCCCCCGACGATCGATTAAATCCATCTTGAATCGCATTTCTGCAATATCATGGCGCAACTCAAAGACCGAGCCATGCATAATGTGCACAATGTCCAAACGTTGTGCACAATCCTCACAAAGTTGGTTGGTCATAGTCAGTATGGGGTTGTGTTGCATTACTTCCCTGGTTGGTCGAAGGTGCGTAGCATGCTCCATAAGACGTGGCTTGTTCTCAACTAGACCGAAGTGGGGTAGTGCCACATCCTTCCTAGGCTGAGAAATTATCATGGAGGTAGGTTGACAATGTGAAGCCGACGGAGCATGGGGATGTGCAAAAGTCTCAAAGGCAGAGAGGGGATCTAGAAAAGGCCTAGGAATAAAGCCCATGGATTTTTCAAGGTTGTCGAACCAATCCATCAAGAAAGACCAAGAAGAGTGAGGAATTACCTGTTCGCCTGGGGCAGTAGAAGACATTGACGAAGAAGAACCTCCAGAGTTGCTATTGTGGGAGGATCCCCTTACTAGTATGTGTGCCATGTAGCCATAGGAACGGTACCAGGTAGAGTTGCGCTTAGAGAGCCCACGCAGGCGGGGCATAACTAGAAAAGCAATAGGCCATAGGGGAGTAGAGGAAAGCAACTAGTGCTAGGTGAGGACATGGAGAAAACGTAGGAAGTGAGCAAGCAGAAGGAGAAGCATGCACTTAAGCCTATTGTAATTGATCAAAACTATAAGTGCATGAGGTGACAAACCCATTAAGACAACCATCACCATTAAAATTGGAGTGAAGCGAGAGTGCAGACAAATCGTCAGAAGTACGCAATGGGAAGATTTCCCATGGGGGGGTGAATTAATAGGGACCTGGACTGCCATGGTGCGCGCTACGTGGCAGCTCCAAGTCCCATCCTCCCAACCCCCACCATTAACTCCCTTCGCTACTTGACATCCCATCCGGGGAACAAAGAAATTATTTATTAATATATCAATTTTTTCATATTCAGTTTTCATATATCAATATAAAAATACTTTATTGTCATGTAATTTTTCAAGAAAATTATGAAAATCCCAGAGAACCAACAAGATGATATCTGAAATATGCCATTATGAATGTCCAAAAAAATGTACAAGGAGATGGTCAAAGAAATGGACATAATTGCATTGCAGGAGGAGCCATCTCAACAACAATGTGCTTCAAATGTATGTAATCATTTAATTTTTCTATTAGGTACAAATAATTAATTTAGCATTAAATATAAATTTTCAAATATTCTCTTACAGAAAAGATAAAAAAATGGAACTCATTATGCACATAAAACTGGACGACAAGGAAGAAAATGGTTGACAGCAAAATTTGTGAGTAATTGTTATTTCCTTATAATAACTTAAGGTTTTTTTTTTGTATATTTTAAGTTGTTTTACAACAACCATCCTTGAATGTCTTCAAACATGTGCCAACATACAAAGAAGAGCCATCAGAAAAATTGATTGACATTGGGTTAAGTAAGGGTTGTGAGTATATGTTGGCATATCAAAAATTAATTGTGGAGTTTGTAAGTATAATCTATGTTGTTTTACTTCTATCATTTTATAATTAATGAAACAAAAATAATACTTTATATTAAATCTATGATTTATTAAGGGGTATAAAACTTGCAGGAAACAAAGCATGGAATTGAGTCAACAAAAAAAAATTTGCAACAAGGCATGAGATTTGATTTTGAACATATGTGTATGATTCATGAGTCAATTCTTGCTTTGAAGGTGAGTCTCTCTTCAATTTACATTCATGTATATTATTTATTTCAATTTTCATTATTCTCACCAATGTAGATACAATCATTACAATTTATTTTTATGTCTGGAGATGGAACTTGAAGAAGATGAAAACAATTGCGGCAATCAATCAAACATTCAACAAAATAACCCAAGGCATGGAAGTAGCTCGAGCACTAAGAGTTGTTCCAGTGAAGAATGATGACCAATATATTTGGATATCAATGCAAGTTGCAATTGTTTTTTTTTTAATAATTATCTGTGAAAATAAAACATTTTTGTTTAATGTAATGGACATAGTGTCCCCGGATGGGCTGCCACGAGGACATCAGAGGACATGCGGGCTATCGTCAGGACGCACTATTAATGCATCAACCGGCGAGCGCCCTTCCGCCATTAATTAGTCATGGCTCGCACCAGCCACCTCCTCATGACGAGCCCTCTCATGCGAGGGAATTGTACCAGTATACAGAGCACCTAACACCAAGCCTTAATGGCATTGGCAGTCATGATAGCAGTGCACATTATCATAGGGAGGAATTACGCTGAGAAACATTGGCTCCTCGCAGCGTTCACTCCACCTGCGCATCCGCATAATACTCCTTCCAAGCAGAAACTCAGGGCCTCGTCGAAGCACTGGGGAAGAGAAGCCAACCCGATAGGAACCCGGGTCCCTTCCAGGGTCTCCACCATGCCAAGGTTGAGAGGGAAATCGCGTAGAGGGGCCGCCTGGTATAGGGCTGAGTCCCGACGCCAGCGACACAGGAAATTCGAAAGGGCACTTGCCATAGCATCCACCCGACACAGAAGCAGACCACGGATGCCTCCCATGGCGTACGTAGAGGAAATCAGTTTGGAGGAAGCCATGCAGAGCCACCCCTCAATTGAATTCGAGAAGGAAAACAAGCTTTCGCCCGGGGACACCCCACAAAACCTCAACGCCAGCAGCTCAGAGGACCTCTTCCCAACCTGTTTCGTGGAGGAGGAAACTCCTCTCGACGGCACTACAGGGACGGCGACGCCACCCGAGCTTTCATCCAAAGCAGCGATGGACTCCAAGCAACAAGCACCTGACGTCAGTGGTGGGCTGGAACAACCATCCTTCTCCGAATTATGGCACCTCCCACTCATCTTCGAACTCAGGAGTCTAATGGATGACCAAGTCTTTTGCCTCGCCAGGATGGACCAAAGGCTGGACATGCTTTTTGCAGCCCACTCCAAGAATCTGCCGCAGAGGCAGTGTCCGACGTGTGCACAGACGTACTTGCTTCCAGCAGGCTGGCGACAGCAGAAGAGAGAAAGGAAGCGCACGGGAAAACGGTTCAAGGAAGCTTTCGGTTAGGGGTATCTCTGTTGTTCTGCCTCTAGTTCTAGTTCAATTAGTTTGCTCAGTTTCTTTACATCTAGCTATGGCACACTTTTTGAAACCTATTAGTATAATAGCCCTAGTTTCCTTCGGGCAGGGCATTACATGTTTATTTTGATAACAGAGTAGCACCTGGCACAGGATATCCAGCTGTCCTGGTTTCCTGCTCAGGCAGGACAACTGGTATCATCAACCGTTACAGTATGATCTTTATGTTAATATAATAGGTTCCACCCCTTTTTATTCAAAAAAAAAAAAAAATGAACATAGTGTCCTCATTGAAAGACAAGGGATTACCGATAAGTGTATCATTTTGTATGACAAAGACCCTCTTATTCATATAATAAAATATGTTTTAATTTATTCTATTGTGTTGTCCAATGTCGTTGTGAAATGTTATATCGTTGATTAAATATATGGATGATTAAATATTATAATGAAGAGATGCAAAATCTGATGATATAACAAATTAATCCAAACATCATATCCAAATTCACTAATCAAAATATAAGATATATGTAAATTTTTTGATAAATAATGGTATTAAAAAATAACAATAATTGCACTTTCACAGGTAGATGTTTCTCGGTGTATTTTAGTTATTAATCTCATCGGTGCGTTTAATATTACAATGCAACGGTGTGTTTCATAAGAAATGTGCACCGATGCTTTTATGTAATCAATTAGCATTGGTTTCAATATTTATTTAATACCACAAAATTACATTTAAAAATTGGCCTTCAATGCATTTAGCGTATACGAAGCATCAGTGCTTTTGTGTTATTAATAAGCACTGATGCTTTGGGATTATTAATAAGCATCGGTGCATTTGTGTTATTAATACGCACAAGTGCTTTTGTGTTATTGATAAGCATCAGCACTTGTTTTTTACTAAAAAGCATCGGTGCTTTCTAGTTTTAATGCACCAGGGGTTTTTTTCCAGATAACGCATCGGTGTGTATTATTTTATACAACATCGGTGCCTTCTTATTAATAAAACATTGATGCGTTCTAAGCAGAAAGCCCCGGTGCTTAATTACTTTTAACTCTCCGACGTGTTTTACTGTTAAAGCCTCGGTGCTTATAAGACAAACACCTCAGTGCTTAAATATTTTACTACCCCAGGGCTTGACGTTAAGTGTACAACACCCGTGCGGTACGCGTATGTACACATCGGTGCTTGTACCTCATAAAAACGTACCGATTTGTAAACATCCGCTAAAACCTTCAGCCACCCAAATTTTTTAGTTATAATCAAGTTCTATTATAGTATCTGAAAAAACATCCGCTATCAAAAAAAAATGTTGTAGCGGAGGTTTTTTTGACATTTTTTGTCAATTTTGTAACACTAGAAACCTCAGCTATAACCTCTGCTAAAAGGTCGTTTCCTTGTAATGGCATCACTGCATGCAAATTTATTTGGTGGTATCGGAAAAAAATTGTTGGGTTTAGTAGTGGGGTAACTACATAGTGGTATTAGAGCCATGGTTGCAACGCTAGGCCTGCCTAGGTCTGCTACTATAAGGTAGAACTTCAGTCTGTGTGTAGTTTTGGTCAAAAATCAAATTTACGCAGCTTGAGAAATCGGGGTCAAAACCCCTCGAAATTTATTTTTTTGTATGATGGTTGTTATTGTGTGGGGGTCGATTTCACCTCTAAGTCATTGAATTCGACGTGGACAATCAAGTTAGGCATTTCCATGACAATCGCGAGCTTGAAAATGTGGAAAATTGGTTAAGTATAGAAAAAAAAAAAATTGGTCGATACAGCATGTAATTGAACGAAAAATATCTCAAGTCGCCAATAAAGGGCATGTATCGATGAGTAGAAAAGATCTTAAGTCATTGATAAAAGGTGTGTATTGACGAGCAAAAAAAAACTTAATTCGTCGATAAAGGGTGTGTATTGGCGAGCAAAAAAGATTCAAAGTTGTGGATACATCGGAGAAGAAAGACCTTCCCAAGTCGTCGATACATCGATGAAGATGGAAGATATTTCACTGAAAAATCGATGAATAAAGATCTTCCCAAGTCATTGGTACATCAAAAAAGAAAGAAGATATTTCGTTGAAATGTTGACGAAGAAATATCTTCCCGAGTTGTCGACATGTCAACGAAGAAAAAAGATCTTGTGTTGAAATATCGACGAAGAAAGATCTTTCCAAGCTACAGATATGTCAACAAAGAAAGAAGATCTTTCACTGAAATGTTCGTGAAGAAATATCTTCCCAAGTCACCAATACTTTGGTGAGGAAAGAAGATATTTCATTGAAACATCGACGAAGAAATATCTTCCCAAGTCATTGATACGTTGGTGAGGAAAGAAGAATTTTCACTGAAATGTCGGTGAAAAAAGATCTTCCCAAGTCATCAATATGTCGACGAAGAAAGAAGATCTTTCATCCATATGTTGGTGAATGAAGATCTTCCCAAATCATCGATATGTAGGCAAGAAAAAGACATCCCAACGTCGAAATGTTAGTAAGGAAAAGAGAGGAGAGAAGAAGAGGAGAGGAGAAAGGGAAGGAGAAAATAGAAAAGTTTACAAATGGAGCCAAAAACTTGTTTTGGCCATAACATGGGTAGTTTAACTTAGATTTAGATGAAATTTAAGGGATATTTCCACAATGATGAGGGCTACAAGAGTTCTAGTGAGGTCCTTTGGGCAGTTCTGCTTAAATTTTCTGAAAAACGCAAATTAGTGACTTTTGAAGATCTAGGTCATTCTCAGTAACTAAGGCCTAGATAAAGGTGAAATTAAAAATAGCTCAAAAAGCGGGCATGAAGATACCCATTTGGGATTCTAGCAAAATTCAAAAGGCTTTGGAATGGAGATGCTGAAACAAGGCAAAATCCACTATTCTCGAGCACTTTTTGGGGATTTCTGAAATCTTCAAAGGGGGGAAAGGGACCCCAAATCGCCAATTCATAAAAATTTCTTTAGTTGAAATTTTACCTATTCATAAATATGGACAACTTTGTCTTGAGGTGGGTTTTCTCCAGTGTTGCTCCATTTGGGAGATAACCATTTTCGGGTAAAAATTCCTAGTTCGGAGGAAAAGAAAAAGGGACAAATTGGTGAATCTAGATTGATGCGGAAGTTTGATGGAATATCAAATCCTGAATTTGAGAGTTATTGTGTATTCACAATCAAGAATATTATTCGTGCCCAATGTAAAAGTTTTTCTAGTTCTCGCTGGATTTTCTTCTACAAGAAGCAAAAGTTAGCCTTTGAGATTTTTGGTACCGGTGAAACAAGTGCAAAAATGGATGAAACTGTTGATTTCAAAGAGCCATAAATTTCGGCTCAGAAATCAAATCAAAACATAAGTACATCCATAAGAAAGATAATTTAGAAGGGAATATATTTTAAAGCTTATATTTTTATTAGTTTATCAGTGTTCTTCGAAAAATCAAGGCAAAACTGGGTTGTAGCTTAATTAATGACAATTTTATAATATGCTTAAATCTAACATGTAATTGTTGCATGCACATTTCTTGCAAAATTAGAGGTACAATTAAACATATCTGGTTACTATATGAGGACTAGAGATATGGAGGATGCTCAGGGATCTTACGGCCATAAAGAGGAGGTCATAGGTTTACATGTCAGCATGGGAAATGCATAGACCAAGTCCAATGGACATAAAAGTAGAGTGTAGCCTATGGAGCCAGTTGAGACTATGAGAAGCTTACAGAAAGAAGTGTAAATATATCAAGTAGACAATGAAAGGATGATAAGAGCTTAAGGAGTTGTTATAGAGTCTGAATATGTTGCAGGGACAAGTTAACAAAGATTATAGCACAAAACAAGCAGCCAATGCAAAGAAAGTAGTAGCATCCAGGTCTCATGATAGAAGGAATGACCATGGGGGATCTAGGTAGTCAAGGAGTGTTAGTAGACATCATCGTAGTTCACCTGGACACTCAACTAGAAGACCACATGCACATTCAGGGTCAGACATCATCTCGAGTGTGTCCCCTGTCAAAAATCATAGGAGGAGGCCCGAGTAAGATATTTTGCAAGGAGAGTTCAAGAAGATCAAGCCACTATCATTTGATGGAGAGCATACGAAGGGAGAATATGTTGAAGCCTAGTTGTTGGGCATGAGGAAATATTTTCAGTTGCTTGACTATCCATCAAGTTTAGAAGCCATAATTACAATCTACCATCTTCAAGGAAAAGCATCTACGTGGTAGGATCAACTCAAGCAGGTTAAGCACATTGATGAGAAGAGGATCTCATGGAGGCAATTCAAGAGATATTTTCGACATAAGTACTTGTCCGAGCAATATTATGACAAGAATATGCAAGAGTTATTTGAATTCAAGCTTGGAATCATGACAATGGATGAGTATGAGAGGAGATTCCTTGAATTGTTGAATTATTTTGGCTTCATAAAGGATGAGAAGGTAAAAATCAAAATATTTTTGAGTGGGCTACCTTCTTTTTACAGTGATAAAATTCATTTGATGAACCCAAGATCTTGGAAGAAGTTGTTATAAAAGCTAAGTATTTGTATGAACGGAATAAAGGAAGGACAACTTTCCAAAAGGCTTGGGATGATAAGAAAAGAGGCAAGATGGATCAAAGAAAGAAGGAATTCAAGCTGCCTTTCATTAGAAATATCCCTCAAGCATGTAAACAAGGGAATCCGACACAAGGTGAACATAAAATGACAGATTCCCTGGGAAATAGGCCAAGACAACATACCATAAAGTGTTGGGGATGTGAAAGAGACCACTTGTATAAGGATTGTCCTCACAATGGAGATGGGATGAGGACTATGCACAACATCCAGGAAGATAATATAGTGGATGACATGGGCAAGAGAATCTCGGAGATTTATGCAGCCTTGGACAACAAACAACTAGACTACCAATCTGACATGATTGAGGTAGAAGGTAAGATTGATAATTAGCCCATAACTATTTTGATTGATTCTAGATCTAGTCATAGCTATATAGATTCAAAAATAGTTGAAAGGTTTAAATTGAAGAGATGTGAGTATGAAAAGTCTTGGTTTGTTCAGTTGGCCACTGGAACCAAGAATAAAATCAATGAACTTGTCAAGGATTTCCCAATAAGCATGAATGAAATTGGCACTAAGACAAATTTGAACATCATACCACTTGGGTCATATGATTGTTTAATTGGTATGGATTGGTTGGACAAGCATCATGTTGTCCTAGATTGCTACAACAAGGCTTTCACATGCCTTGATGAGGAAGGGAATTCAAGGACGGTGCAAGGTATTCCAAGACCTATATCTGTTAGAGAGATTTCAACATTGCAACTAAAAAGAAGTTTTAGGAAAGGGTGTCGGATATATGGCACTCATATGGAAGATTCGGTAAAAGATAAAGAGCCAAGTCTCAAATATTATCTAGTATTGAAGGGATATGAAGATGTATTTGAAGAGTTGTCAAGATTACAACCAAAAAGAGATATTGACTTCGCTAATGACTTAATGCTTGGAGTTGTGCCAGTGTCAGAAACTCCCTATAGAATGAGCATGACAAAGTTGAAAGAGTTGCAAATATGGCTAGAGGAATTGTAGAAGAAGAGGTAAATATGCCCAAGTGTCTCACCCTGTGGTTCCCTAATGCTCTTTGTGAAGAAAAAGAATGGAACTCTGAGGTTTTGCATTGACTTCAGACAAATGAACAAGGTTACAGTAAATAATAGGCATGCTTTACCATAGATTGATGATTTTTTTTATCAACTAAAAGGGGTAAGGATGTTTTCCAAGATCAACCTGAGGTCAGGTTACCATCGGGTGAGAATTCGAGAAGAAGACACATGCAAAAAAACATTCAGGACAAGGTATGACCATTATGAATTTGTGGTGGTGTCATTTGGCTTGACAAATGTGAATAGAGTGTTTAGATATTACCTAGACAAATTCGTCATTGTCTTCTTGGATGATATTCTTGTCTACTCCAACACAGAGGAGGAGGATGAGAAACATTTGAGGATGGTACTACGAGTGTTGAGAGAGCACCAATTTTATGCCAAGTTAAGCAAGTGCACTTTCTATCAAAGGAAAATCCATTATTTGGGCCACATTGTCTCAGAGGAGGGCATAGTGGTGCACCCTGAAAAGATTGAAGCAATCAAATTTTGCAAGTGCCAAAGAATGTTTCAAAAGTGAGGTTCTTTATGGAACTAGTTGGATATTATAGGAGATTCATTAAAGGTTTCTCCAAGGTCAGACATTTTATCACTTCACTGCAGAAGAAGGGAACAAAGTTTGAATGGACTGCAAAATGTGAAGAGAATGACTAGTATTTGAAGGAATTATTGACCAATGCACCTATTTTAAAGGTTGCAAATCCAAATGAAGATTGTGTTATGTGCACAGATGCATGCAAGGAAGGGCTAGATAGAGTCCTTATGCAAAATGGGCATGTCATATGTTTTGAGCCAGTGACGCTTAATGATCATGCAATAAATTATGCTACCCATGACTTAGAGTTGGCAACCATGGTTCATGCCTTAAAGATGTGGAGGCATTACTTCATGGGCTAAAAGTTTGAGCTAAATACATATCATAGTGGTCTAAAACACTTGTTTGAGAAGCCTACACTAAATGTCAGACATACTATATGGCTGAAATTTCTAAGTGAACATGACTTCGACATCAATCACATCAAGGGAAAAGAGAATAAAGTGGTTGATCCACTCAGCAGAAGGGTGCATGAAATGCATGCTACAACCATTAGCATGTATTGTTCATATTTAAAGAGTAGAATTTCGAAGTTGTAGCATCGGGTCAACATTATGCACAAATTATAGAGGGTTTACAATAATAAAATGTACCACTGAAGTTTAAATATTATAGGCTAGAAGAGGATGGAATCCTCTTGTTGAGGGACAAATTTTATGTTCCCAACACCCAAAAAATTGAGAAATATAGTGCTAAAAGAGATGCACAATATACCATATATTGGTCATCCAGGATACCAGAAGATAATTGCAGCAGTAAGAGGTCAATATTTATGGCCTGGAATGAAGAAAGATGTAGCTAATTACATAGCCAGGTGCATGGAATGTTAGAAGGTGAATATATAACATAGGAATCCGGTAGGATTATTATAGCCTTTTCCCATTTCTGAATGGAAATGGGAGGTGGTTACAATATATTTTATCACCAGGTTTCCAAGAA
>ML877320.1:12794-23863 GCA_009831015.1 Picea engelmannii | reverse complement strand
CAGAATTATCAAACACTAGAGAGTATCAAGGAACAAGGTCAAGTCAGTTGGTAACAGTCCATGTCAGTTCAAGGTTGTTGCATTTAGTTGGGTCAGTGCTTCCACGATCAATTGAGGGATAGTAAGGTAAAATGGATACCAAATTCATGATTATCCCCACCCTACTATCACCTTATGGTCAGTAGTATAACAACCTTGTTCATCGCAATGTCCATCAACATCTTAAACGGTACCCAAACGGGCCCATCTTGGCCTTGCTCGGCTTGTCATGGGATCGTGTTCTTTTCCCCCCAAGGGAGACCTTCCCGAGATAATTTTTGAGTTCTGAAACCATCCCACATCATAATTCCTCATGTCAATACTGTTCAGTTCAGATTTCATGAGCTAAGCATGCAGTTTGCAAAAAATTTAGAGTTGGACCCTTTCGCCTGTCACTGGGCGGGTCTCGTGGGGACGAGGTTATTTCGCAAAGAATAAAATGAATTCTGGTCATATTTTGGGAAATATAATGCTTCCATATTGTAGGGATCGGGACAATATTTCCAACAGACTATCATGAGCCCGATTCTGAGTCTGTATGACCCCGCTACGGAGGACGCAAAGTTAGCGTCGCCTGAATGGACAAAACCAATAGTTGTGACTTCTTGGTATGATTCTATTCAGAATTCTATTTTAAAAGGAAAATCAAACCCATATATGGTGTATCTTAGTACGATACCTTTACAATGCTATATCTTGTGCTTGGTTTCAAGCCCCGGTTGGTAAGAACGAACCTTCGCAAGTTCATGACCAATTTTGGACACCAGATTGGTTGCAGTGCTTCGGGGTTTAAAAATTGTTGGTAAAGAGTTTTAAATCAGAGATTCAGTGATGCCACGTTGTAATGGACTCAGATACCTTTCCATTGGCTCCTCATTTGCCTCATTCCTACTTCGTATGGCTCCATTAGATCTATCACAAGTTTGTTAATTATTTCGGGCAAAGAGGGGAAACCAGCTCGCGTAGCAAGGTTTCATGACAGATAAAACAACCATTAATGACCCCAACACACAAATCTATGGCCGCCTTGTCGAAGTACTTGTTGATACCTTTCTGAGGTACTTCATTTGTCTCTATTGGATATCATATGAAGAAATGGCGCCTTTCACAAGATTGGGTGTCATGTGGGCCCACCAACAAGTCAGGGGTTTTAAGCGACAACTGTTTTGGGCCGAATTTGAGGGGTGATGTTGCATTATTCCATATTGGTGACTGCATATTCTCAACGAGATCGTCAATACCTTTCCATCGACATGCTCTACTTCCAATTCTAACTTTGTCTCATCTGGCAACCTTTTTGGGGCTAAGTTAACAACAACAAGGTCAAAGTCAAAGTCAAAGTCAAACTTTGACATGGCACCATTTTCCAGAAATATTAAAAAAATAGTGGAAAATTAATAAAAGAAATAAGAAAATTAAGAAAATCATGGGAAGGACACGCAACCTCCCTCGTGCAATATTGGGGAAGTTCGATTTTTTTGAAAAATTAAAATATACAAAACCCTCCCTCTCCCCTCTCTCAAGTCATTTTGACATTTTGGCCAAGGGGAGAGGGAGCTCTGCGACAGGCTTCAATGGTAGAAGAAAGGCTTCCTAGAAGCAAGTGTAGCACTTCATTGGGCAACCAGTCATAACCATGTAGCAACCTTCAGACATTGAGCCAGGTAAATCCCCGTCAATCCCAATTCAAAAGTAAAGAAAAAAAATTGTTGGTTATGGTGGATTTTTGTATGAAAAATTGTTATTTCTACCTTCAGAATGGTAGATTTTGTGCTAGTTCATATTTGGAATAGAGTGAAGGTTCATGTTTTATTGCTAGTGTTCCATATTCATTCATTTTTATGTGCACAAATTCAAAGGATAGGGGATTCGAACCCCTCTTGGGCACCAGGCCCAAGCCTCCAAGGCCCCTTTAGAGAATTAAATTTATGAGTTTGATTGAGTATGCATTCATGTGCATGTCCATTTGAAAGTCTAGGCTTTGAAACCTAGACCCCTCCCTTTTCCTCTATGAAAAAACCCAAGAAATTGCCCAGAAATCAAATAGGAGGGGACGGGGCTCGAACCCTTGACCTCCCGTCCCTTTTTACTATGGTTAAAAACCCAAAATTCCAAAAACAAATCAAAATTTTGAATCTACAGGGTGGTCGGCCACCCATCAACCACCGGGGTGCCACCACCACCACCACCTCCTTCTCCCTACACACATTCACCTATGTGCATGCCAAACAACAACTTTTCCACTCCTCCACATGTGTGTTTCTCCTCCTCTCCATCTCTTTCCCCACGTTTCTCCTCCATCCACCTCTTCCCCCCACACGCGCATTCATCCCCACTCACCACCACCTCCCTTATTCCTCCTTCTCCTCTCTCATAGGCTCAAACCCATGCACACCTCAAATCCCCTTCCACCTCTACCCTACGCCCAACTCCACCTCTACCTTGCCACTCCCCCATTCTCATACCTGTGTGCGCTCCATTCCAAAACTCCACCTACACAAATTTCCTTCCACACTTGTCTCCTCCTCCCCCGCACAACCACCTCCACTTCACTACACGTAGTCCCTCCCCCAGCAACCACTCACTCCACCGGTCCTTCCATTCCCCTCTCCACTGCCCTACACTTCACCTCCTCCCATCTCCCTCCCTGCGCACACAAACCTCCACCCAGCACCACCTCTGTTGTCCCTCCACCTCTCGTCTAGCCTGCATTTTAATTTGAAAGGGTTCCGCCCTAGTCGTATGGGCGACCAGGGGCGCCAGGGAGGGGGGGGGCGCGGCTTAATTTAATTTAAATTTTGTTTTTTATATATAAGTTTTATATATATTTAAATTTATTTTTAATTTGTAAAGTTTTATTTTTATTTTTATTTTTTTATTTGATTTTATATATATAATATATATCTTATATAAATATAAAAAAAATATTATTAAAGGTTTATAATAAAATTAAAGAATTTTAAATAAATTCCATTTATATATTTAAAACTATATCTTAAAAAATAAATTTCCCCCCCTAAGACTTACTGGACTTGTTAATTGCATAACTTCGCCATACGGAGGTGGATTTTCGCCCATGAATAGTTGAAATGACCGAGGCGAAGTCAATACTGCATCCATGGCATTCACCTAAACTAATTCAGCCCAAAATTTTAGTGGCATGTTCTAGAGCGACAGGAGCTCATTATTGGCCCAAAAAGCATGCGTCAAAAGGAGGCCTGATTAGGGGACTCCGAGGCCAAATTGGGCTAGATGAGGAAAACCCATTTCAGCTATAGGTATGTAGGCCTATAGAATCCTATCAA
Organism: Picea engelmannii; assembly: GCA_009831015.1. Lineage (NCBI taxonomy): Eukaryota > Viridiplantae > Streptophyta > Pinopsida > Pinales > Pinaceae > Picea > Picea engelmannii. Next base: position 20,519 of record ML877320.1, on the reverse strand, counting down.
TTCTAGTGTCCAGCCCATGATTTTTCCCCAATTTCTAATTTTTCTCTGATCAGTCTCCCGACCGTCTCCTTCCCGTGTACCTTTCTAGGGCCATATCTTGCTCATTCGGAGTCGGATTTGCACCTAATGAAAGGCAGTGGAAAGGTGGAAAACAAATCTACGGCATGGGAACAATAAAGTTCTATTTTTTTTCTATTTGATACAATGGAAAATCCTCTCAAGGTTCAGGCCTAGGAGGTCCCTTCGTCGAAACAAGCCCAAATCGAAGCCATGCTTCTGACAGCTCACACCGAAACTTATAGGAAGAAAAAGGGGGGTATAATCAGGTCTGAAAAGTGCCTGAACAATAGACATTTCCTTACATACAACTACCAAAGGCCCTTTTCCCTCCTAAGAAGCTCTATAATTTCCCCACACCTTGGGGCTTCATCCCGGTAAATTCGACAGCCATGGATGGCCTGGAACTGTCCTAAATCACCTCACCTACAACTACAAAACATGGAAGCAATAAAAGAGTCTTTGGGATGACACAAATCTCAAGGTGAATGGTGATGTGGCATATTAATTCTAACATTTTATGAAAAAATACTTTTTGTAATATGTAGTCTTGCATAATTTACTTTTGGGCATGTATACATTGTAATTAAGAGGTCAAATCAGATTTTATTTTATCCCTTTTGGACAAGATTCCATTTGTGGACAAGATTCTCTTTTAGGATAAGTTTCTTTTTGGTAAAAAGACAAAATCACTTCAAAGTTGGTCCACTTGTCATTTTTCCAAAAGTGGCAAGTGTTTTGTGACCTAACCCTAATCCTTCACCTCTGCTTTATAAATAAGAGGATTGGCATTGTAAAAGGGAGGATTAATATAGTAACAAAGCTCTACTAAAATTTTCCAAAACTCTTTGTGTGTGTGATACTTGTTGAATTTTAGTTGTTGGATATGTCACTTGTTGGTTAAGGGTTGAGAGGTAGAAGTAAATACTAGTTATGTTATCTATCTCCAGAAGGGATTGGTTAGCTACGCATTTGTTGTTGCTTCCTTGGGTTTAACTTACTTGCTTTCATTTTCTAACAGCTTTGTTTAACTTGTTTGATATGTTTTAGTGCGTATTTTCTGAAGTATTCAATTGTTTTCAGGCATAATTAGTGGTCGAAAGTCCTAGGGCCCCTTAGGACAGCCCTTAAATAAGCCTCTTAGCTTGTTTTTCATACTTGTGTGCTTCCTTATCTTATTCATGTACATTTATGTTATCTTTTACTACTATTAACCTTGTTATCCCAAACAGGAAAATTGACCATTTTGGTCAATTTCCCCCCACAGGACAGCCATCTTAGTTGGTTGTTATTTATCTTTTATGTATAAATTTATGTTTCATGTATTTAATTTTTTCATATATAAACTCTCAAATTTCGTTGTTTGCCTGCAAGGATACAATCTAGTCACCTACTCTGCTTCTCCTAATAGGTTGGGGACCACCTAAAGACATGTTTGAGGCAAAGGGGCCAACAGGACAGCGAAGAAAAACATCAAATATGAAATCCACTCAATCACTCTCATATTCACCTTATATTCACTAGCACTCTTTCTAAAAAAATTGGCACATATACCCATGTTGATATGCTTTGTTTGTGTAGATAGTTTGACTAGCTTACTTGTAAATTTATGTTTATAAAAATCTGATTCGTACTTTCGTAAATAACCATCACTACTTCGAATTTAGGTAAGTAAACTTCCAATCCCCATACAAGGAATCAGTTGGGGCTTTCATGCACATGGTGGCCTTGCCGCTCACAAAGAACCTCAACCCATTCCTTCGGGTTGAATGGTATAATCGTTTACTTGTAATTAGTTAATTTTGTCATATTTCATTGTATATTTTCTCATACACTAATCTACATGTGGTTGCCCCTAAAGGGGCCATGCAAAAATCAGCAAGCTAAAAACACTCAAAAAACCGCAAAAACACTTGAAAACAAAGCAGTGGTCCGCCCCATACACTCAAAACAAAACCTATACTATTTAGTTTATACATACACATATTATTTAGACGTGACATACTTGTTTTTGTATAAATTTTTAGATAGATTTCAAATTCATTGACCAAGAGGCACACTTGTGAAAGCAAGACGTGACCTTGCCATGTGGATGGCCTGGTCCTTTATTTCAAGCAATTTCAATTTCATAGGATACTAAGTGTGAAAATCAGGGAGACTTCATCAGGATCCCCTCAGAAATTGTCTAGTTAGTATAAATCGAGTGGTCTTTCCTTAGTACCATATGGTCAAGGAGTTGAATAGCTTAGCTTGGTTGGAATATTACTATGCTTGGGTAAGCTCAGCTAAAACTCCCTTTAGGGGGGTCCTGGGCCTCTTCCTTTTCACAGGTATCCTTCTTCCATCCAAGGGGATTTAAGATCTTGAAAGAGTTAGTGACGATAAGTGGCTAATCCCTGCTTCTTTGAACTACATGGGGCTCTCTTCAACCTAACCATCGTGGTCTGCTAAGACTACTCTTCTTATACTGGTTGGCAGAGTTCTGGGATGTGTTTTCCTGATCGGGATAACCTTCAAAACAGTGTGATGGCCAAGGCATGTGTTAATAACTAAAAATTCACCCATAAAATACATTTAAATTCAAACCTTTTGGCAATCCACCCTTCATCCACGAACCGAAATTGCAGTTGTAAATACCTTCCCAAACATAGTTGTAACATCTTGTAAAAAGGTTATCCATTATCATTTGCAGCCCCATTTTTTATTTGACAATCTTCTGGGATCACTTCTCGGGTCACCCCGGGGGGTACCAAGCCATTATGGGCTTGTTTCCCTGCCTTAAAATCTTCGGCCAGCTTGTTGTTCGCAATTTACATCTATCTAAAAGTACTTGGTTGTAGGTTTTAGTCTCGCATTTCACCCTTATTTTTCACTTTTCCACTTGAGACATCCATTGTTTTAATTGTCCAGGAACCCGGTTTACCCGGGGAACCCATTATGGGCCATTTTCCAAGGCTTTAAGGGAACAAACAGCTCATTGTTCGCTTTGTTTAGTTTGTTGCCCTAAAAAACAACGATCTTATTTTCATCCTATTGTCCATAATTTTCACCCCCGGGACCATTTTTTCCATCCAGGAAGTTGAGGGAGGAAAACACCCAGGGTGGGTGGTCTTAAGGAAGACTTCTTGTAAGCCTTTCACCTCACCTTTTTCCCTTTCATTACCGCCTCAAGCGAAGGACCATCTGAGGTGTGGGTAGTCTCTGCCTCATGCCGAGCTATCAAAGAGGTTGTAACTGGATTCAAAGTTGGATAGGTTGGATCTATCCCAACGAACATATTTTTCTTATAACACTAGGGTGTGTCTCTCAACACCGAAACATGTCTCGAGTGGTGGCTTCCTCTAGAAATCTGCAAAACAATAGAAAGTCGACCCCTCCTCTATGAAACCTATTTTCTAATTCACAAATCAACATAATGACTAATTAGGTCAACTTTTCTCCCTTTATACCTCCTCTCGTCTAATTCTCCATTCACTTACTTAATTAAATGACTTTTCTCCTAAGTTATGATTTAATGTTCACTTAAGCCATTTAAACCCCCTTTTTGTTCTAATTAGACGTTCACTTTACCACTTAAGTGACTTTTTCTCTAAGTTTCACCTCAATAATTAATTAAGTCACTTAAACCTCCTTTTTCCTCCTTTTACCTCCTTAATGTCACTTTCAGGTTAGACTTTGGTGAATGACATTAGTTAGAGGTGTTATTCCCATTTTTTTCTCGACTATAGTCTACATGAACATATAGACTACTAAGTCACTTCTTGTAGTAGCCATCACTTGAAAAGGGACAGTACAGTCCTCCCTTCCTAAGATTGTGTGTCCTCAAGCAACATCAAACCTGGGTGTTGTAGAATCTTCTCCCCATCCCAAGTAGCATCCTCCATTGGAATTCCCCTCCACCTAACAAGGAAATCCTTTATAACCCTGTGCTCCCTATGCTCTAGTACCTCCTATGGTACCAAATCCAATTGGCCCTCCATGTCTAATGGTGGAAACTCCTCTGAAGTAGTAATATGTTGTCCCATTGACTTCTTAAGGCAAGAAACATGGAACACATTGTGTATATTTCTACCCTCTGGTAACTCTAACTTGTACGCCACCTCACCAACCCTCCTGGTGATCCTATAGGGCCCATAGAACCTGGGTTTTAATTTTTTTGCACTGCTCTTCTTCAAAGAGTGTTGTTTGTATGGTTTTAGTCATGGAAATACCAAATCCCCCACCTCAAAGTTGAGCTCAACTCTCTCGTGATCTGTGTACATCTTCTATTGGTTTTGTGCTTCTTGCAAATTCTCCTTCAAAGTTTTGAGGATGTTCTCGATTTCCTCTATCTAGTCCTTCTCTCGGAGCCCTACTCTCTCCAAATATTCTCTCCAAAAATGAAGGTGTGTCGTACCCATATAGAGATCTGAATGGTGCCATCCTTGTGGACATGTGATATGTTGTGTTATATCAATACTCGCCCATATGAATCCATTTCACCCACGTAGGTTGGTGTCCCCCTACATAGTTCCGCAGATACCCCTCCACCCATTTTTTGACAACATTTGTATGTCTATCAGTCTATGGATTGTAATTGGTACTCGTAGCCAACTATGTGCCCACTAACCTCAATAGCTTCTGCCAAAATGCACTAATAAACCACCCATACCTGTCACTAACTATCTACCTGGGTAGCCCGTGCAACCTAAAGACCTCTCTGGAAAATATATCTACCACCTGCATGACATTGTAGTCTATCGGTATCGGGAAGAAATGTGCAAAATTGGTCAGTCTGTTGACCACCACAAAAATATAGTCCCTACCTTTCACCCTAGGTAGTTCTATGTTGAAATCTATTGAAATGCTCTCACATTTCTACTCTGGAATGGGTAGAGGTTGAAGTATTCTAGTTGGGTGTGTCTGCTCAAAATTGTTCTACTGACAAGTCACACACTCCCGGATGTGTCTCAGTACATCATCCTTGAGACTCTTTCATGAGAATATCTCTCTGATCTGTCTGTATGTCTTAAAGTACCCTTGATGCTCAGCTAAGGGTAAATCATGACAGGCCTTCAGAATATTTTCCTTCAAGGAAGATGATGGAACTAAGTAGATCCTATCCTTTCAGAATATGATGCCATCTAGTACCCAGTATTTCTCATCTACCACTTTCCCATCCATAACCTCACATGGGAATTTTCTCTTTGAGTATTCCACTAGCAAATGTGCCTTCCAATCTGTGCATAAGTCCATCATCGAACAACCCGTTGGTCTCCTGGAAAAGGAATCTGCTATGACATTCCTTTTTTCCTTTAACATACTCAATGTCAAAGTCAAAGGCTTGGACCTTCAAAACCCATTTTTGTTGCCTCTCACTGAGGTCCTTATGATCCAAGAAATATTTTAGACTGTTGTGATATGTCTTCACCACAAATTTGTTGCCTACCAAATACTATCTGAATTTCATGAGTGTGTGCATGATGGATAGCATCTCTTTGTTGTACACGGAGTAGAGTTTTTTAGGCTCACTGATATTCCATCTCTCAAAGATAATGGGGTGACCTCCTTGCATCAAAATTGCTCCAATCCCCTCCCCTGATGTGTCACACTCTGGGGCAAAAGGATATGAAAAATCGGGAAGTGCTAGAATAGGACATGTGCTCATAACCTCCTTCATTTTATCAAATGTGTGTTGTGATTCTTTTGTCTAATGGAAAGCACCTTTATTTTTCAGATCGATGATTGGTGCTCCTAACTGAGAAAACCCTTTGACGAACCACCTGTAGTTGCACAACCCAAAGAATCCCCTCAACTCTGTGATGTTCTTGGGTGTTGGCCCATCCAGAATGGCCCTGGTCTTCTCTTGATGTACTTGTACCCCATGACCGTTGATAATTTGCCCCAGGTACAATATCTCTCTCATACCAAATTCGCAGTTGGATTCTTTGGCATATAATGACTGTGACTGCATAATGCTCATAACCTCGTCCAAGTGTGCCAAATGTTCTTCCCAAATATTTCTATAAATTAGGATGTCGTCGAAGAATACTAGAAGATACTTCCATAATTGTCCTCTGAAGAAGTGATTCATGCAAGACTTGAATGTGGTCGGTGCATTGGTCAATCCAAAAGGCATGACCAAAAACTCAAAATTCCAAAAATGACATTAAAAATTTGTCTTCTTAATATCCTACTCTCTATTATTGATCTGATGATAACCGGAGTGAAGATCTATTTTGTTGAAGAAGATTGCCCCATGTAGCTTGTCCATCAACTCATCGATGTGCGAAATAGGGTACTTATTCTTAATAGTCTTCTTATTAAGTGCTCAGTAATCTATCACGTCCATTGTGTGCCATCCTTCTTTAGGACCAATACAACTGATGAAGCAAAAGGACTAGTGTTGGTCCTTATGTGTCCCATTGCAAGAAACTCCTTGATTGTTTTCTCAATCTCATCCTTGAATCTTTTGGAATGTTTGTATGGTGTGGTGATCGCTGGTGTTTCCCCCACCTCTAACTTAATCGTATGCTCAAATCCCATGTCGGGTGGAAGACTTGGTGGTATCGGTTTGAACATCGGCTCATACTTACCCAAGAGTTCCCTAATCTGTGGGTGATATTGTTGCCTGCCCTCTGCATCCCTTTTGGTGGCAATCAAGCACTATGTCGCATATTCTACATCCCCATGTTTGAAGATCCTCTCTATCCTCTTCATTTTTACTACTTGTGGTGCCCCTGTAGACATGCCTCTCAACACTACCTTTGACCCATTTGCATCTCTGAAGCTCATTTTCAAGTTCTGGTAGTTGAACCCAATCTCTCCTATTGAATACAACCACTAAACACCCAATACTACATATGTGTTTGAAAAGTAAACTATGTAGAAAGTATATGTCACTGTGTAGTTTCCTAGTTTGTCTTCTAGGTATGGTACTATGTCCAAGTAAGTCATGGTATAATCGTCAGCCACTGCTATTGTAAACCCCTCAAACTCCTCAATCTGTAAGCTCCTCCTGAATACTAATGTTGCATCTATGAAGTTATGGGTTTCCCCACCATATACTAATGTTGTGATGCATTGTTGTTACTAACAGATCCACCTGGATCTAGAACAAAATAGGACAGAACATGACTCTTTCCCTAAGTTGCGGTCATATAATCTACTAATAAGAAGGAATGAGTGACATACCTTTATATTGCTTCCTTAGGTCTCTGTTGTTCCCACTTCTCTCCAGTGCTCTTGTGAAATCAAGTTCAAGACAACACAAGCCAACCAAAGTGAAGATAGAAAAGTATATTCAATGTCAACGTATGCATATGATCAAGGAATTACGCAATAAAATAAGAGTGATTTTATGAGAAAGGGACATGTCGTTGTATTATATTAAATGAAAGTAGAAGATACAACCTAATCGCTTTGATGTCGCAAGCTTCCTTTCAGTGACCCTTGGTTCCAACACACACACTTGCTCTACATTTGCATGAAGAAGATCCAATACAACTTGATAGACCGAATAGAGTCTTCAAGCTCTTGTCCAAACAGAGTTCTTCACACAATTCTTTCACCAATTCTTCATTCAATCTTGCTTAACCTTTTCCATGAGAAACCTTTCAATATATAGGAGAAGGAGAGATGGTTAAATGGATGAGGATGATCCCACTAAATCTAAGAAGTCAGTAGGAT
>ML877320.1:0-12694 GCA_009831015.1 Picea engelmannii | reverse complement strand
AATATGTATTTTGATGCCTTGTACAAAGCAGGTTACAGCTGAACAGATGACACAAATTTTCTTTCAAAATGTTTGGGTGCATTTTGGATTGCCTAAATCCATTATTTCTGATCGGGATTCTCGATTTGTTGGAAGTTTTTGGATGAGTTTATGGGCACTCATGGACACTAAACTTAAAAAGAGCACAACTTTTCATCCGCAAACAGATGGTCAGACAGAATTAGTAAATCGAACAATGGTGCATCTTCTTCTTGCTTATTGCAGTAAGCATCCTAAACTTTGGGATGAGCATTTACATTACATTCAACATGCGTACAATCGAGCTAAGCACTCTTCAACTCAAACGTCGCCATTTGAAGCATGTTTTCGCTATTCACCCTAATCTCCTTTAGATTTTATCTTTGGAGAGAACATTGCTATCGATGGTCAATATGACATTGATAGGGCATAAAAGTTCATTGAACAAATTCAGTCGATACATCAAATGGTGCAAGAGCAGTTGGAAAAGAGTCAAGCCAAGTACAATACGAGACATGACAAGCATCATGTTGATCACAATTTCCAATTTGGAGATGAAGTTTGGCTTTACATAAGTAAGGAGAGGCTTAGAGGAGAAGGTAAAAAATTGAAACCGATTCGATATGGTCCTTTCAAGATTATCGACAAGATTGGTAACAATGCCTTTCGTTTAGATTTACCTCCTTATATGCAAATGTATGCAATTGTTAATGTTGAGAATTTGAAATTGTATGAGCCTCCATTGATTGATGATCAAGGAGAGCATATTCAGATTCCTTCTATAGATGATTTTTCCCTAGAATATCTTACAGAACTGCATGAAGACACCATCCTTGACAGGAGAATGCAAACTTCAAAATGAGGAAATGTGGAGTATATTCGAGTTGGTCTTAAAGGTACAAATCCAAGCAAAGCCAAGTGGATTGAGGTTGGAAGAGTGATGGAACTATACCCTCATATTCAAATAGACTGAAAATAGTCTTTTGGAGGTCCAAAAGCTTTCCAATGGGGAGGTGTGATCATGGGATCAAATTTTGCTCAAAAATTCAAAGTGCTCAGAATTTCTTCAAATTGAACGAGAGCGTATGCCTCATCATTGCGAACCCAATGCAACTCATTTGGGTTCAAACGAATGTCGGGAGCGAGAGATATCACGTTCTATTCAAAATGGCAAACATGCAAAAAAGGGATGCTGATTGTATAGTCCGTACAGACGATGATGTGGCAGGCTGTACGGATGACGTGGCAGGCTGTACGATGATGTGGCAGACAATTATTGGGCAGTTGGCATATGACGTGGTTTGTTGGTAGTGAATGGGATGGCGACACGTGGCCCAATCAAAGGCTGCCATGTGTCGCCTATTTTTTGGTTAAAATCTTTGCACTCAGTAGGAGTCGACCCCGTGACCTCTGGGGCAGGGTAAAGCTTTGGGAAAGGCCACCCAACCGGCGTGCCCACACATGTTCCTTGACATATATATGCATTTCATTATATTTAAAATTGTTTAAATGTATGTGGGGGCGTGGACCGGGCCGGGGCTAAGCCCCGACCCATGGTCATATGTTGTATTGTATGCGATCAGAGCCACGACGGTTAGACCCACCGTAACTATGTTATAACCGTTTAAATAATGCATGGTTTGGTATGCCATGTGACCAATATATATATGCGTGCAGGTTTAATGTTACGGTTATCAAACGATTTTTAAAACTTAAGCCCTGTTGTATAGCGCGCGGTCATGTGACAACCATGTGCCCACGGGCCTTGGTAGTTAGGACCGTCACGTAACTATTCAACAGTTTGGACCGGTTGTGCGGTTGCGCCTGGTGCCAAGTTTTTATGCTTTAAATTGCGTGTGGGCTAGGTTGAGCCAAGGAGAGGTGCGTTTTGTAGATGCAGAGACAACAAGCTTGAAGGGGAGACTTCTAGGAAGCCTATCTACTTCATTTTTTGTCCAAGCGAGGTGCCGAAAAAGCCCAGCTAGGGGTTTTTGGACGTTCTAAAGCCATTGGAGCAGTCTATTTGGCATTTTGAGCATTGCAAAGCACATTTTGAGCACTTTGAGCAAATAATACAAATGATCCATTGGAAGCTGGACCATGAGATGTAGCCCAAGAGAGGGGTGAACTCCTTTATCATTTGTTGTGTTATGTGTTTTCTGTTCATTGATTATGCTGCTGTTTATATGCATCTTGAATGAGTAAGTCCTATTAAAGTTGTGTTGCAAAGTTGATCCATTTGCTTTAAACACATAAATTTAACTTGCAAATATTTTCAAGAATACAAGTCTTCCTCATTTTTTAGATCATTATGGATTAACTATGAGAATCGAGGATTAAGGTGAACCTTGGCTCAACACAAAGTCTCATGCATACCTTTGATTCTCGACACACAAACAAGTAAACGAGGATCTTTGAAATCAGTGAGTCACCGGAGAAAAACTAGCAAGCAAAAAAGGAACCAGTCAAATAAGGGAGTAAAGAAATATAAAAAACCTTTGGCAGTAGGTGATGAAATATCCAGTGCTCACAAGTGATGGAAATTTGTAGGAAAAACGACCGTTGCTTGGAAAAATCAGAATGTAAGTGGTCAGGTAAAGTGCAGTTGCAATCACATAGCTATGTAAGTCATCATGCCATCATGGTTTTCAACTTCACTAGATAATGATATGATAACTCCTTAGACTTTCCTCGCTGACTTTAATTAAATAACAATCAGGTTTACTCCTATTTAAGATGACATTAAGTCAGAGTTTCCTATAATCCAAGAAAGATAAAAGGGATCCTAGTAGTTCACTTTTTTCAAACAACCATACAACAATAATAACCGTTCCCTCCCATTGAACACCAGACAAACCAAAAAGAAGACAACATATGGCATTAAAATGAAAAATACCAAAACCAAGGGAAAAACCAAAGAGGGGATTATACGCAAAATCAAAATCAAATGAGCAACAAGACTCAAAATTGAAACCAAGCAAGAAAAATGATCAAAATTGAAAACAAGCAGGAAAAATGATCAAAATTGAAACCAAGGAGATTTATACAAGCATAAAAACGATAACATCAAATACATACAAGAAGGAAAATCAACAACAGTGAATACATACAAACATAAAATGAACAAATGGTGACTTATGTGAAAGATGACGAGGTATATTAGGAGTAAAAGAACTTTAGGTGATGACCATTCACAAGGAATTGGAGTGGTTCGCCATCCAAGGTTTTTAATCTGAAAGCATTTGTCCCTAAAACCTCATAGATTGTATAAGGACCCAACCATAAAGAATAAAACTTGTGATGTTTGGATGGGGCCTCATGTGCTTTATCCCGCAACATGACATCATCTCCTACTTTGTAATTTACCATTGTGGCTCTTTTATTGAAGGAACATTTAACAATATCTTACTTCTTTTGGAGGTGTATGAATGCATCGTTTCTTACCTCTTCTAGGTCGATGAGTATATCTAAACGATGTTCTAAAGGTTGGAAATCATAATCTTCCTCAACAATAGCCAATCTCAAGGCTAGAATTTGTAACTGAACAGGTAGGAAAATAGGGGCTCCATACACCAAAGTGTAAAGAATTTGACCCGTTGTTGTCATAGGAGTTATACGATCATCCTATAAAGAAAAGTTTATCTTTGTGTGCCAATCACACTTGTTATCTTTGGCCGTTCTCTTAAGGATCTGAATTAGATTTTTATTTGTGGATTTGACGAATCCATCACCTTGGGGGTAATAGGTGGAAGATCAAAAAAGTTGGATGTCATACGTAACACCAAGGTGAAGCATGACATTAGACATGAAAGCTGATCAATTATCAATTAGTATCTCAACAGGGGTCCCAAAACATGATAAAATGTTATGTCAACGAATTCTACCACCTGCTGACTCGTAGCGTTCCTAAGAGAAATTTCTCCAGCCCACTTTGTAAAGTAGTCTGTAGTTTTTAAGATGAATATTTGACTAGCGCTGGAAGGCGGTGAAACTGGACCAATAAAGTCCATGCCCCATCTTGCGAAAGGGACTTGGACTTCAATAGGCCTAAGAGGTAAGGAAACTAACTTTTTCTTCTGAGTGAAGCATTGGAAAGCTCTGTGTTTTTGAACCAGTAAATGAGCATCTTGGTGGAGTGAAGGCCAAAAGTAACCTGCATGTAAAAATTTTATTGCAGTGGTTTTGGCTGAAAAATGACCTCCACAAACCCCGAAATGACATTGTTCAAGTGACATTTGGGCTTGGTCAGGAGTCAAGCATCGTGACAAAACCCCATCAAGGTTTCTTTAGTAAAGGATTTGGTCTTGTAAAACATACCAGACAACCTATAAATGAAGTGTTCATTTGGCTTTAATATCCATGTCTAGTGGGAAAACACCATTGATTAGAAAATATACGATAGGTACATACCATGGTTGTGAGGCTAACTCTGTTTCATTAACCAGTTCTTCAAAAGTAATCAAGTAATCTACTTGAGGTGGTTCAACTATGACCGAGGGGTGGGATTGGGTTAGAAATTCAGCCAACCCTGTCCCCCTTATGGTTTTCATCGATTTAATGTCCAAGTCATATTTTTGTATGCACATGATCCATTTGGACCAGTTACTATGCAATTCAATTTGATTCAAGGCAATGACTAAGATAGATGTAGGCACAAAAACCTAAACTTTGTCGCCTTGGATGTAATGTCGAAATTGATCCAAGGATTTGCACAAAGAATAACCATGTTTCGCCAGTGTAGAATAGTTCAATTGACGTGTCTTCAAATTATGACTCATGAAGGCGATTGGCCTAAGATTTTCCTCATGATCCTTTTGAATTAAGATTGCAGAAATTGTCTCCTCTTATGAATTAGTGTACATGACAAAGTCTTTAGAGGGATTAGGACTTATTAACATAGGGGCATAAGCAATGGATTTCTTAATGGATTCAAAATCCTGACGGGTAGGGGAGTCCCATTTGAACCGAATGTCCTTCTTCATAAGATGATTTAGAGGCTTGACTACTTGAGCAAAATCAGGAATGAAGCACCTCAGGAAGTTTATCTTTCCAAAGAAATATTGCATTTATTTTTTATTAGTAGGTAAGGGAATATTTTTGATTTCTACCACTCTCTTAGTATCAACTTTGACACCTTCTTGAGAGACGATGTGGCCCAAAAGTTTTCCCTCCATAACACCAAAAATGGTCTTCTTAGGGTTTAAAGATATGCCAAAATTACGACATCTAAGAAGAACCTGCCTGAGGTGATCAAAATCACTACTTCGTTATTTGGAAAAGACTGTGAGATCATCAAAGTACACAACATTCATCTTACCCAATAAGCCATTGAAAGAAATGGCCATGGCATGTTGAAAGGTATTTCCAACATTAGTCAAGCCAAAAGGCATCTTGTTATATGCATATGTGCCCCAACGAGTAGTGAAGGTGGTTTTGTGACTATCAGAAGGCTTGAGCACTATCTAATTGTAACCTAAGAAACCATCTAAAAGGGACATCATTTGAGCCCCGAAGACTTGTTGGAGGATCTCTTCCATTGGTGGGACGGGGTAGTTGACTTTTAGGGACACCCTATTCAAATGTCTAAAGTCGACACAAAAACAAATATCACCAGTTTTCTTCCTAACAGGAACCAAAATTAGATACCCATTGTGAGTAACAAACATGGTATATGATCCCAAATGCTTCCATCTTGTCTAATTCAACCTTAATTGTCCGTTCTAAAGCATGGTTTTTATTTCTTTGTCTCTGTCGGTAAGGTTTCAAATCAAGGATTATGGGTATGGCACAGACTATCTCCTGCATATCAAAAACCTTGATATCCTTGTAGAACCAAGCAAAAACATCCTTGAACTCTGTCAAGAGTTCCGTGAATTGAGTGATCTTAGAAGGAGAACACTGTGACCCTATATAAACCAGTTTTAGATCTTTCTTAGTTCCCAGGTTTATAGGGATGGATTCTTGCACCTTCCTAACATATTCACTATCAATGCCAAGTGCAGAGGTAGTGGCATCATTGGAATCAAACATGGATTCCAGTACAGACAAACCAAGGGGAATCTTATTTGTCTTCAATTGGATTATGTCCCCGATCTCCTCTTCCAACTCATGGTTGATATGTAAATCTTTGAATTTCTCCTTGTTTTGAAGGAACCTACAGATTTGTTCGTCAATATCAAAAACTTGCCAAGAGTCCACATTATTAGGTAACGTAGGTCTATGTAAAATTTTGACTTTATATCTTCGATAGACCTTACAAAATCTGAAGTGAAGCAGGAACCAACCAAGGGAAAAGTATCATCTACGTGGTTTGCGGCCTTAGGTACGACTTGAATGTTGAAAGATAATAACTTCTCAATAAGTCCCTTATCCCTTTGGTGGTATTGTTTGAGGTGTGGGTTATGAACTTCAATTTTATCTCTGATTTGATTCACAACCAATTCAGAATCCCCACTCACCAACAAATGGAAAATTCCTAAGTCCAAGGCCTTTTGGAGGCCTTGAACTAATGCTTCATATTCAGCCATATTATTAGTGTTAGGGAATTCTAATCGAAAAGAGAAAGGGATTTCCTCTCCCTTGGGATCACACAAAAGGACCCCAACCCCATATTTGTGCTTGGATTTAGCACCGTCAAAATCCACGATCCACACCATTTCTTCCAACTCAGAAGGAGGGACATGTGCATCATCCTCAGATAACACAATATACATACCCATACCCATGTCTTGAAAAGACACAAGTTTTGTATTGTAGGAAGCAGGTACAACCTGCTCTCGGTATTTTGGTTCCCTCCTAATGACAACTTCAACACCTTTATGAGGAAAGGTGAAGTGGGTTTCTTCCATGAATTAACAACCCTTTTTGACTTTGGTGGACCACTCCCTCCCTAAAATCATGCCATATGCTTCAGGTATGTTTTCTATGATCACGTTTATGAGCATGCTCACATCTAGAGCTTGGTTGAAAGTAATGGATAAGTCCTTGATGTAACCAACGGTTTCTACAGTCCTTGAAACCAAAGTTAACAGATCTTTACATGGGCTCCTGCATTCAAGACCCAATCTTCTCATGACTCGAAGGGACATAAAATTGTGCCTCGCTCCTGTGTCAGTGACACAATTATGGAGCACAAAATCAGAAATCACAGCTGAGATGTAGAAAGGAGGGACCCTAGGGTCTATATCAATAACATCATATGCCTCCTTAGGTGTAGAAGAAGATTCTTTGGAAAGAGGAACTCTTTGTTCCATTCGTGGAGTAGGAGGTGATTGTAGAACATGTGAAAGGTTTTCAAACTGAGCAGGTGTTTTAAGAACATCTAATAATTTCATGTGGGTGGGGACCTTCGCTAGATCTTAGACTATGTTGTAAGGCACCGGTGTTGGGAAGCAGAGTGGTGGATTATTAGGAAAATTTACCTTGTTTGGAGTCCAATGAACCTTGTTCCTTGGAGGAGAAGGTAATCTACCATTCACGAGAAGTTTTCCTTTCTCATTGTCCTTAGGATCAATTTTGGTCCCTTCCACCCCTTGCGGAGTGATTTTAGGGGCTTGAATCCTAGTTTTTACAACAAAGATTCCAAAGGCAAGATGATCATCATCGCAGGGAATATAATCTTCCATGTTAACTTCGTCGTTTTGGGAAGTGGAGGCAAGCTTATTTTTCACTGGAGGTAAAGGGGCTTTGCCGGTTTTAGACAATTCCAGGTGACGTGTATACAAGTAACAATACTCGAGATCATGGAAGTCTTGGGAAAAGTGGCACTGATCTACCTCAACAACATGTTGGCTAGGAGGAGGGGTAGGAGGAAAATGAGGCCTTGACCTTGTAGGAGCAGTAAACTACAAGCCATTCACCTTTCGATTAAGGGAAAGTATTTGTTTGTTCATGTTCATTAACAACTTGAGTGTTTCAGAACTTTCCCTTTCTTCAATCCTCGAATTTTGGGCAGGTGGGGCTTCATACCGAGGAACCTAGTTTCAAGGTACCTCATTCCTAGGTCTACTGCTAAAACGGGGCTGCGCTAAAGGTGAGGGAATCATACCATATTCCACCATGTTTCTCTCAATTTCCATGGTGTTATCCTTGGAGGCATCTAAGGTTTGTATTGATTTATCTTTCAATATATACTTTACATTTGGATTCATAGCGGTCATGTAGTAATGGAACAAATTGTTCCTAAATGGTTGGGAAGCAGTTGGGATCCTATTCAAGGTTGAGGTAAAGAATTGATTAAAGTTTCGATTTTTCTCCCCCTCATGGATGGAGATGGTTGTGAAATCCCCCAGTAAAGAAGCCACATCATCCACCCCTTGGAAATGCTACTTGAATTCTTGGACCATAGTGTCCCAATTTGGGATACTATCATTGGGAAGTAAGCGATACCATCTCATTGATTCACCCTCAAAGGTTCTTACAAAAAGTCTAACGATGAAATCAAGAATGGTTATGTCCATAAGTGCTAATGCATCATATAAATTTTGCATATGTTCCTCAACATTCAATGTACCGGTGCCACTGAACTTAGGAAGCCTATTTGGGGAATCCACATGCATGTCATGAAGAGGTCGGGGAAACCTCAAAGGAGTCCCAGGTTGCTATGGCATTTCCATTGGAACAACTACGGGAGGAGCAACAACATTTGTTGGAATGACGAGAGGAACAACCTAAGGATTAGTAATTATTTTTGGATTGACTATAGCTTTCTTTAGTAGGGGGATTGGAAAAGAAGAAGAGGAAGAGGGTGACTCAGCTTGCACGACAAACATAACTAGTTTCTCTAGTTTCCCAGGTGTATGTGTCTCGCTACTTGTTTTCTTTCGTGAAATTTGACTTCTTGTATTCTTTGGGGACACTGTTTCCCTAGTCTTAGGATATTTCCACCCTGCCAGCTTGCAAGGGGATCAAGTAAGTACTTTAAGTACAAGAGATGTATCACACCAACAATCCTACTCTTTTTGACACGATGTTGATTAACTCAACTATAAACAAAGCTTTGTTTTCATTCTTCTCGAGTGGAAGGTAAAGTATGATAGATTTATAACTTCTCACGCAAGTTCAAACAAGTAAAATTGGACACTGACAAGGTAAGAGGAAAGGAAAACTCGATGATATTTATGACTTCTAGATGTAACATAATTGAAATGGAACTGAACTATAACAAGTACCAAGAAAATTCCAAAGGATCACTGAAATACCTTGCCACAAAATTCTGTCAACAGGTGGGAAAAAGACCCCAAATAATTTGGGTCCAATGCTCAGTACAAGTTTGGGATACAAGCAAAACTAAAGATATTTTCAAGTTCCCCAATATGGTTGCCAGAAAAGGGACATGTTATAAGAAAAATATGTCTGTTGGGATAGTTCCAACCTATCCATCTATGAATCCGGTTACAACCTCTTTGATAACTCAACACGAGGTAGAGACTACCCGCACCTCAGATGGTCCTTCGGATGAGGTGGTAATGAAGGGGAAAAATGAGAGGTGAAAGACTTACACGAATTTTTTATGAGGACCACACACCCTGGGTGTTGTCCTCCCTTAGCTTCCTAAATGGCCAAAATGGCATGGGGGGTGAAAATTATGGACAATAGGATGAAAATAAGCTCCCTGATTTTTTAGGACAACAAACTAAACAAAGTGAACATCGAGTTGTTCTTTCCCTTAAAGCCTTGAAAAATGGCTCAGAATGGGTTCCCGGGGTAAACCGGGGTCTTGGAAAATTAAACCAATGGATGTCTCAAGTGGAAAAGTGAAAAATAAGGGTGAAATGCGAGACTAAAACCTACAACCAAGTCCTTTTAGATGGTTGTAAATTTCAAAGAGCAAGTTATTCGAAGCAATTAAGGCAGGGAAACAAGCCCATAATGGCTTGGTACCCCGCGGGGTGACCCGAGAAGTGATCCCGGAAGATTGTCAAATAAAAAATGGGGCTATAAATGATAATGGATAGCCTTTTTACAAGATGTTACAACTATGTTTGGGAGGGTATTTACAACTACAATTTCGGTTCGTGGATGAAGGGTGGATTGCCAATAGGTTTGACTTTAAATGTATTTTATGGGTGAATTTTTAGTTATTAACATATGCCTTGGCCACCTCACTATTTTCAAGGTTATCCCAATCAGGAAAACACATCCCAGAACTGTGCCAACCAATATAGGAAGATTAGTCTTAGCAGACCATGATGGCTAGGTTGAATAATGCCCCATGCAGTTTAGAGAAGCATGGATTAGCCACTTCTTGTCACTAACGCTTTCAGGCTCTTAAAGCCGCTAGGATGGAAGAAGGATACCTATGAAAAGGAAGAGGCCCAAGACCCCCCTAAAGGGAGTTTTAGTTGAGCTTACCCAAGGAGAGTAGTATTCCAACCAAGCTGAGCTATTCAACTCCTTAACCATGTGGTACTAAGGAAAGACCACTCAATTTATACTAACTAAACAACTTTCGAGGGGCTCATGATGAAGACTCCCTGGATTTGACACTTAGTATCCTATGAAATTGAAATTGCTTGAAATAAATGACCAGGCCATCCACGTGGCGAGGTCACATCTTGCTTTCACAAGCATGCCTCCTGGTCAATGAGTTTGAAATCTATCTAAAACTTTATACAAAAACAAGTAAAATAAGTATGTGGCATATATGTCACGGCTAAATAATATGTGTATGTATATAGCTAAATAGTATAGGTTTTGTTTTGAGTGTATGGGGCAGACCCCTGCTTTGTTTTTAAGTCTTTTTGCAGTTTTTTGAGTGTTTTTAGCTTGCTGATTTTTGCATGGCCTCTTTAGGGGCAACCACCTGTAGATTAGTGTATGAGAAAACATACAATGAAAGATGACAAAATTAATTAATTACAAGTAAACGATTATACCATTCAACCCAAAGGAATGGGTTGAGGCTCTTTGCGAGTGGCAAAGCCACCATGTGCATGAAAGCCCCAACTGATTCCTTGTATGGGGATTGGAAGTTTACTTATCTGAATTCAAAGTAGTGATGGCTATTTACGAAAGTACAAATCAATTTTTTTTAAACAGAAATTTACAAGTAAACTACTCAAACTATCTACAGAAACAAATCATATCAACACGCGTATATGTGCCACAAATTTGAGAAAGAGTGCTAGTGAATATAAGGTGAATATGAGAGTGATTAGGTGGATTTACCGATCAGATTTGATGTTTTTCTTCGCTTTCCTACTGGCCCCTTTGCCTCAAACAAGTCTTTAGGTGGTCCCCAACCACTTAGGAGAAGCAGAGTAGGTGACCAGATTGTATCATTGCAAGAAAATAATGAAATTCTAGTGTTTATATGAAAAAACTGAAATCCATGAAACACAAATTTATACATAAAAGATAAATAACAACCAACTAAGATAATTTTCTATTTGTGACAACAGGGTTAATAGTAGGAAAACATAACATAAATGTACATGAATAAGATAAGGAAGCAAACAAATATGAACACCAAGCTAAGAGGCTTCTTTAAGGGCTGTCCTAAGGGACCCTAGGACTCCCGACCACTAACTATGGTTGAAACAGTTGAATACTTCAGAAAATTTGCATTAAAACACACCAAATAAGTTAAACAAAGCTGTTAGAAAATGAAAGCCAGTAAGTTAAACCCAATGAAGAAACAACAAACATGTAGCTAACCAATCCCTCCTGAAGATAGCTAACATAAAAAGTATTTACTTCTACCCCTCAACCTTGAACCAAGAAGTGACATATCCAACAACTAAAATTCAACAAGTATCACACACACAAAGAGTTTTCGAAAATTTCAAAAGAGGTTTGTTACTATATTCATCCTCCCTTTTATAATGCCAACCCTCTTATTTATAAAGGAGAGGTGAAGGCTTAGGGTTAGGTCACAACACACTTGTCACTTTTGGAAAAGTGACAAGTGGACCAACCCTAAAGTGCTTTTGTCTTTTTACCAAAAAGTAAACTTATCCTAAAAGAGAATCTTATCCAACAAGGGAATCTTATCCAAAAGGGATCAAATCAAATCTGATTTGACCTCTTAGTTACAATGTATACATGCCCAAAAGTAAATTATGCAAGACTACATATTACAAAAAGTCATTTTTCATAAAATGACAAAATTAATATGACACATCACCATTCTCCTTGAGATTTGTGTCATCGCAAAGACTCTTTGATTGCTGCCATGTTTTGTAGCTACAAGTGAGGTGATTTAGGACAATTCCAGGCCATCCATGGTTGCCAAATTTACCGGGATGAAGCCCCGATGTGTGGAGAAATTGAAGAGCTACTTAGGAGTGCAAGGGGCCTTTGGGCTTTGGTAATTGTATGTAATGAAATTCCCACTGTTCAGGCACTTTTCAGACCTGATTATACCCCCCTTTTGTTGCCTAAAAGTTTCCTTGTGAGATAACAGAAGCATGGCTTCGATTTGGGCTTGTTTCAGTGAAGGGACCTCTTGGGCCTGAAGCTTGAGACACTTTTCCCCTATACCAGACAACCAAATTGAATTTTATTTTTCTCATGTTGTATCTCTATTTTCTACCTTTCCTCTGCCTTTCATTTGGTGCAAATCCGACTCCGGGTGAGCAAGATATGGCCCTGGAAAGGTATGCGGGAAGGAGCTGGTCGGGAGACCGATTAGGGAAAAATTAGAAATTGGGGAAAAATTATGGGCTGGACACCA